>JALPQD010000242.1:1169276-1252056 GCA_023101885.1 Typhlomys cinereus
CCAGTCAGAACTTATGAGCACTATTAGCCATGACCAGTGTAAGCTCTTATGACTTACTGTGAGTTATGACCACTGTGAAACTCTGTTTGACACCTGTGAGCTCTGTAAGGACTTTTATGTTCTTCATGACCATATGACCTTGTATGTCCACTATGAGCACTCTGTGAACTTTATGAGCACTGTTTTTACAAACTATGATTTCAGGACCATGTGAGCCCTCTATGACAACTATGCGCTATGACAACTGTGAACAGCTATGAGTGGCCAAAAACTTATGAAACTTTGTTGCGAATCCCCGCGGCCAGCCAGGGGATAAGAGGGGGAAAACGGCGGGGCTGTGGGACTCGACAGTGACTGGGCAAGCCATTCAATGGGCGTCACCAAACACAGACCCTGGGATGTCAGGCGAGAAGAACAGCAGGCAGAAGGACAAGTGCTGGGACTCAGTTTTTTCAGGACGTGTTTCAGTTATATAGGGTCAGGTTCTAATATACTTAGGTGTTGTTTATCCCTTCTTCTCAAGGGAACGGGGGGAGCAATCCTTTAGCTGTTTACTAGTGTCCAGGTTTAGATCATATACTTCCCCATGGTTGTTCATCCCTCTTCCCATTGGGTTTGTCCATCCCTTTGCCGTATGATTCCTCTATTGGGACATGTCTGGAATATCCATCCTTGTTTCAGTGCCTGTCTACAGCCAGGACCTCTGGATTTGAGTAGGCCTCGGCTTAAGGCCTCCTTTATCTATATTGCACTTTTCAGGCCTGCTGAAATTCTATTAATTTATATTTTTTTTCAACTGGATTAATGCCGCTGGGGCAAAAAACCCCTCGGCCTTTCCTGCTATGTGGAATATAAGTGATGTGCCTTCTTAGGCTGGGACACCACCTTGTGTGGGCCTTACCTTTGTCATTGACTACCTGTCATGAGACTCTCGCAGAGAAGGCCTCATAATCCAAAGGGGAAAACTCAGGCCGTGGCATGACAACAGCCACGTTTTTCATCAGGGCCGGAGCCGGCTGAGAGACGTACGTAGGGCAGGCAGAGATATAATATAGCAAGAGTTGGAGAGCTATAAATTGTAGCACTCTTATGACAACATGAGCTATGACAACTGTTTGTGAACCAGCTATGAGCCACTATGGACGTGTTGTTGCTTGAAACAATGTTCTATAGTCAAGCGTTTTAGCTTCAGTGGCGGCAGCCAGGCTTACTTACATGGGGCCTCTGGCGGCATTTAGAATGTCTGATGGCCGAATGGGATGCCATGAGGACCTGAAAGCAAAGCTTTCCAGAATATATGAAAAAAACCTTCAAGAACAATTGTCCGGAAAGAAACTTAAAATCTATTAGAAAAAAACAATTGTGATCGATATAAAAACAAAAGTAGTTTAAGGACTTAGATGTTATCAAAATTATTTGTTCTATTTTTAAGTCTGCATTACAATGTATTTAAAAACCAGCATGCCAAACAAAAAAAAAATTTTTTATATTACAACGTGCAAACAGAAATGAAAAAAAAAATTGAAGTGGCCATAAACCCAAGACACACACACAACATGTAAACACAAGAAGACATTATAAGCATACAAGCACATGAATAGGCCTTTTTTACTTGAAAACTGGAACAAACCAAAATTTACTAAACAATTGTTTTAAAAATTACCCTTGAAAGATTTATCAAAGGGTGGATTAACATCTAGGAAAACCTTATTTTAAAACAAGACCCATCTTAGTTACCCGGCAGCTTAGCTTACTTATGAAACAACACCAACTCCTCTATTCCTCTTCCTGTCTGTCCTGCTTGTCCATCCCCAAGTGAGTTCCCCAGAACCCAGGTCGCCACTTCATCCCAGCTCCTCCACCAGCCCAACCCGAGCAAATCCAGTCTTACCTGTGCTTTTGCTCGGAGCAATCCCCAGTCCCAGCCCCTCTGTCCCTCTATCCATCTGCCTGCGACCGACCACTTCCCATCGCAGTGAGTTCCACCAGCAACCATGGTCACCTCTCCATCCCCGCTCCTCTCATCAGCTGGCCTAAGAACACCAAGGGTGCCTGGGCGTGCATGTGCAACGTCCCCAGATCCCAGCCCCTCTGTCCCTTTCCTCCCGTTGCCTGGAAAAGGGACCGATGTCCCATCCCAGGTAAGTTTTCCCCAGCACCCAGTCCGGCCACTCACCCAGCTCCTCCAAAAGCTGGCCTGAGCAACACCTAGGGTGCCTTGGGCTTGCATGGGCAGTCCAGATCCCAGCCCCCTTGTTCCTTCCTACCGTTTTGCCTGGACAGGACCCACTCTCCATTCCCCGGTGAGTTCCCCCAGCATCCCGGTTGCCCCTTGTCCCAGCTTCTTCCACAGCCAGCCCAGAAACCCCCCGGCTGTCTGGGGTCTAAACCATGGGCCAAGCCCTGGGTCCCAAGCCCCTCTGTCCCTCGGGCCAGCTCAGGCCCCTCGCTGGTGGTACAGGGAGGACACACTACTACTCAGAATTCAACAGAGTCCAAAGAAAACTCAAGCAAAGCTCTAGGGTACAAAGCCCTTTACATCGAAGTCCTCTAATCATCCTATCACCTGGAGACGAATCTTCACTTTCCACCCAGAGATAAGTAAACCTTTTAAATCATATTGCTCCTTTCTAGTATTTTTTTGTTTTTTTTTGTTTTGTTTTGTTTTTTTTTAATGATATCTGAGAGTTTATTTGCAGAGTCTGAAAACATGTCAAGTATTTTTCTTTCAGTTACATTAAGAACCATTGTTGTCTTAGACTTAAAATGTATCTTTTTTTATTAAAAATTTAATTATACATTTTAAAATTTTTTACCAGTTCCCTCCCTCCCCCTCCTCCCCCTCGCCTTCCCCCAGTGCCTCCCCCCAATTCCCAGAGAGTCCTTTATTGTGTATGCCTAACTCTCCACTGGGTCCTCCTCTCCGATGACATATAAGGAGCCAGTGGCATTTCCATAAGCCCTTTTCTTGTTCCCCTTAAGCATAAGATCACTACTATGGCTGTCAATCCCTTGCCTCCAGGGGTCTCGGTGCCCTTAACAGATGCTAGACTTTATGAGGGCAACAGTGCACTGGACATTGCGCAGGGCATGCAAAGTCCCATTATGATTGCTTTGGCCCCAACTATTGTTGAGAATCTTGCAAATCGTTGCTCCTCCCATCCTTTGCTCTTACAATCTTACCGCCCCCTCTTCCGCAAATGTCCCTGAGCTCCAGGATGGGGAGAGATTAGGCTGTCCTAGTTCTATGTGATTGATATAGAGTCTCTGAAGTTCTGGATTGTGGTTTGTTGATTTTCTTTTGCAGTTTTGCTGCTCCTGCAATTCCCTTCACTCCATTCTGCTGGGCACTGTATGTCACCCCTTGCAGACCTTGATGGAGGCCTATTTTCTCTGCTGTAACATGGTCTCCTCTCTCCTTGTTTCTGGTGTGGCCCTCCTAACCCATCTCTCTTGTTCATAATCCTTGCAATTACTGTGTTACATAGGTTTACTTTTGAGTGTCTCAATGTGGGCTGGGTGAGTTTGGTACTAGGAGCCACCTATTAGGGAGTACATACGGCGCTTAATTTTCTGGGTTTGGGATACTTCACTTAATATAATTCTTTCTAATGACATCCATTTCCCAGCAAATTCCAGTAATTCATCATTTTTGATGGCTGAGTAGTACTCCATTGTATAGATGTACCACAGTTTCCTTATCCACTCGTCAACTGTTGGACATTTAGGTTGATTCCATGACTTTGCTATTGTAAACAGTGCTGCTATGAACATGGTCGAGCTTGTGCTATCGAGGCGAACCTCTGCTGCATGGGGGGTTATTCCCAAAAGTGGATAGCAGGGTCATATGGCATTTCAATCTTTAATTTCTTTAAGAATCTCCAGACGGCTCGCCAGAGTGGCTGTATGAGCCTGCATTCCCACCAACAATGTAGGAGAGTTCCCCTCTCTCCACATCCTCTCCAGCATTTGTCGTTGTTTGTATTGTGGATTTTTGCCATCCTGACCGGGGTGAGATGATATCTCAGGGAAGTTTTGATTTGCATTTCCCTGATGGCGAAGGAAGTGGAGCATTTTTTAAGATAATTGTTAGACATTTTAATTTCATCCCTGGTAAAGTTTCTTTGAAGTTCCAGGGCCCATTTTTTAATTGGGCCAGTGTTTTCCTTGGAGTTTATTTTCTAAGTTCTTTGTGCACTCTGGACAGTAGAGCTCTGTCAGATATGTGGTTAGTGAAGATTTTCTCCCATTCTGTGGGTTGCCTTTGAGCTCGTGTGACAATCTCTTTATCTGAACAGAAGCTCTTTAATTTCACAAGATCCCAACTGTTGAGAGTTGGTAGCAGTGACTGTGCCATTGGATGTCTGTTTAGGAAGTGTTGGCCTAGCCCAATCAGCTCGAGGGAGTTCCCTATCCTTTCAACTATGGTTTTTAAAGTCTCTGGCCTGATATCAAGGTCCTTGATCCATTTGGAATTAAGTCTTGTACATGGTGACAAGTACGGGTCCAGCTTTAATCTTCTGCATGTGGAGATCCAGTTTTGCCAGCACCATTTGTTGAAGATGCTGTTCTTTTTCCATTGGATTCTTTGGGCCCCTTTGTCAAAGACCAAATGGCTGTAACTTTGTGGGCTTATATCTGGGTCTTCAATCCTTATCCATTGATCTGTGTGTCTATTTTGGAGCCAGTACCAGGCTGTCTTTATAACTATGGATTTGTAGTATAGACTTAGGTTTGGTATGGTAATACCTCCAGCTGTGTTTTTGTTACTCAGGATTGTTTTTGCTATCCTGGGTCTTTTGTGCCTCCATATGAACTTTGAGATTGTTTGGTCAACTTCTTTGAAGAATTGCTTTGGGATTTTGATTGGTATAGCATTGAATCTGTATATTGCCTTTGGTAGGATGGTCATTTTTAATGTTGATTCTGCCAATCCAGGAACAAGGGAGGTCTTTCCACCTTCTGGTGTCTTCTGCAATTTCTTTCTTTAGGGTTTTAAAGTTTTCATTGTAAAGGTCTTTTACCTCCTTAGTTAGGTTTATACCAAGGTATTTCATTTTTTTAGGGGCTATAGTAAATGGATGGTTTCTCTCAAGGCTTTTTCACTTCTTTCATTCTGGGCATATAGGAAGGCCTCTGATTTTTGCACATTTATTTTGTATCCTGCCACCCTGCTGAACTTCTCAATTAGTTCCAGGAGCTTCCTGGTGGAGTTTTTGGGATCCTCAGGTATAAGATCATGTCATCTGCAAATAGGGATAGCTTGACTTCTTCCTTGCCGATTTGAATCCCTCTTATGTCCCTTTCTTGTCTTATGGCTTCAGCTAAGACTTCAAGTACAATATTGAATAGAAGTGGTGAGAGTGGACAGCCTTGTCTAGTTCCTGATCGAAGTGGGAATGCTTCCAATTGTTCCCCATTGAGCATAATCCTTGCTGTGGGCTTGTTGTATACAGCTTTTATTATATTGATAAAGGTTCCTTCCATTCCTACTGTCTCTAGCGTTTTGATCATAAAAGGCTGTTGGATCTTGTCAAAAGCTTTTTCTGCATCTATCGAGAGTATCATGTGGTCTTGGACTTTGGACTGGTTTACATGATGAATTACATTTATTGATTTGCGTATGTTGAACCAACCTTGTGTGCCGGGGATGAAGCCTACTTGGTCCCCATGAATGATCTTTTTAATATGTTTTTGAATCCGATTTGCTAAGACTTTGTTGAGAATCTTTGCGTCTGTGTTCATCAGGAGATCGGCCTATAGTTTTCTTTTTTAAGTGAATCTTTATTAGGTTTTGGGATTAAAACGATATTAGCTTCATAGAAGGAATTTGGTAGTGTTCCTTCCTTTGCTATTTGATGGAACAGTTTAAGGAGTATTGGTGTTATTAACTCCTTAAATGTCTGGTAGAACTCTGTGCTGAATCCATCTGGTCCAGGACATTTTTTGGTGGGAAGATTCGAGATTACTTCCTCAATTTCCTTATATGTTATAGGACTATTTAAATAATTCACAACTTCCTGATTCAATTTAGGTAAGTTGTGTTTACTTAGAAATTCATCCATCTCTTTTGTGTTGTCAAACTTCACAGAGTATAAGTTTTTGAAATATGATGTTATAATTCTCTGGATTTCTTGGGTATCAGTAGTGATAACTCCATGTTCATTTCTAATTTTGTTAATTTGGGTTTTCTCTCTCTTGCTTTTGGTTAGTTTAGCTAGGGGTGTATCAATCTTGTTGATTTTTTCAAAGAACCAGCTTTTTGATTGGTTGATTTTTTCTATCGTTTTCTTAGTCTCGATTTCAGATATTTCTCCCCTTATTTTGCTAATCTCTCTCTTCTACTGCTTTTGGGATCAGATTGCTCTAGTTTCTCTAAAGCTTTAAGCTGCATTGTTAAGTTGTTTATTTCTGATGTTTCCATTTTTTTGACGTGGGCATTAAGAGCTATGAACTTACCTCTTAGAACAGCTTTCATTGTGTCCCAGAGATTTTGGTAAGTTGTATTTTCGTTATCATTCACTTTCAGGAAATCTTGAATTTCCTTTTTAATTTCTTCCTGAATCCAGTTCTCATTCAGCATCATAGTGTTAAGTTTCCAGGAGTTAGTGTATTTTCTCTTGTTTGATGTGTTGTGGATGTCCAGCTTTAGGCCGTGGTGGTCTGATAGGGCACAGGTTAGAATTTCAACTTTCTTGTATGTGTAGATTCATTTTGTGGCCCAATATGTGATCTATTTTGGAGAAAGTTCCGTGTGCTGCTGAGAAAAATGTGTATTCTTTGGTGTGGGTGAAAAGTTCGATAGAGATCTGTAGGTCCATTTCTTTCAGGGTTTGATTAAGTTCCAAAGTGTCTCTGTTAAGCTTTTGACCTGTTGATCTATCCCATGTGAGAGGGCGGTGTTGAAGTCCCCAAGAATTATCGTTTGGGGGTTGATTTCTTGCTTTAGACGCTGTAGGGTTTTCTTAATGAATGTGGAGGGGCCCGTATTGGGTGCATATATGTTCAGTATTGTGAAGTCTTCCTGGTGAATTGTACCTGTGACTAAAATGTAGTATCCATCCGTGTCTCTTATAATTTTTTTGGTTTGAAATCCACTTTGTCTGATAGCATAATGGCTACCCCTGCCTGTTTTCTGCTTCCATTTGCTTGTAGAATTGTTGACCAGCCTTTTATTTTTAGAGCGTGCCTATCTTTTGTGGTGAGATGGGTTTCCTGCAGGCAACAGATTGATGGATTGTGATTTTTAATCCAAGTTTGTAATCTGTGTCTCTTGATCGGTGAATTAAGTCCATTAACATTTAGTGTTATAATGGAGAAACTATTGTTAATTCCAGACATTTATTATGTTTAGTAGCTTTTATAAGTATTTGCTTCGCTTTTAATGGTGTTATATTTGCCTTCTGTTCTCCTGGATATGCCTGTTTTTTTCTTCACGCTTGAGTATCATTTCTAGCAGTTTTTGAAGGCCTGGTTTGGTGGCCATGTATCCCTTAAAGTTGTCTTTGTGCTGGAAAATTTTTCTTTCTCCCTCGATCATGACTGATAGTTTTGCAGGGTAAATCAGCCTGGGTTGACATTTTTGCTCATTCAATACTTGAAGTATGTCTCTCCAAGCTCTTCTTGCTTTTACTGTTTCGACTGAGAAGTCATTTGTTATTTTAATAGGTTTGCCTTTAAAAGTGACTTGTTTTTTCTCCCTTGAAGCTCTCAGCACCAGTTCTTTATCTTGAATGTGGAGTGTTTTAACTATTATTTGCCGCGGTGTGCTTCTATTTGGTCGTATCTGTTTGGGGTGCGGAATGCCTCTTGTATATGAATGGGCCTCTCTTTTTTAGATGAGGAAAGTTTTCCTTGATGATCGTTTGAAAAATTTCCTCAGGGGTGGTATTTTGAGATTCTTGCTCTGGTATTCCATGAATACGCATGTTAGGCTTCTTCAGGGTGTCCCATATCTCTTGGATATTTCTCTCAAGTATCTTTTTGGCTTTAACAACCTCTTCCATTGAGCTGGTTAGTACTCCCACTTTATCTTCAAGGTCTGAAATTCTGTTTTCTGCTTCATTAGTTCTGTTGATAAGACTCTCTGTGGCGTTCTGGGTTGAAGATAACTTGTCTTTTAGCTCAGTTTTAAACTCTGCTTGAGTTTGTTTTAACTGCTCTATGCCATTTTTGTTTCTTGCACTGTTTTTCTCAACTCCTCCAGATGTCTGTTGTGTTCCTCTTCAAAGCGATTGATTCGATTATGTAATTCCTCCCGGATTTCCTCTTTCATAGTATTGAACATGGTAATGATCATATTTTGAAAGTCGTTATCCTGGGTCAGGCTTTCTTGGCCTTTTTCCGCGGGTTTGTTCTTGTTGGAGTCTAACATTATGGGATTAATTTCTTCAGTGGGAAATTTGTTTACTTGAGTGTTGCTTCTCATGGATTTGCACTTTGACTTTGGCATTGTCATTTTAACTCTTAAGATCTCTCAATTTCACTAAACTGAATTATTTGGCCTGGGGGGTACTGGTGGGCGGGGCCCGAACGGGGACTTACCTAGGGCGCGGGGTGAGGCCCGGGTGGACCTCGCGCGTGTCCGGACCGGGGAGCGGGGTGGGGTGAAAAGGGAGGATGGGCGGGTCAGCGTGGAGCTATTTAACCCGAGGGCAGCTGGGCGGGGCGGGGCCGGGGGAGGTCTTCCTCGTCCCTCGGCCCCCGCGCGGCTCCGGCTGGATGGTGGGAGTCAGAGCCGGGTCCCTGTGGGCTGACCTGGGGGTCCTAGAGTGCGCGGTGAGGCCCGGCTGGATTGCGCTTGCGCGTCCCAACCGGCGGAGCGCGGGTGGGGTGAAAAGGGCTCCTTTCTAGTATTAATCACTGTAAATTAACTTTTCCATACAGCCACCTCAAAAATATATACAACTCCAGGGATTATACCACTCACCCTTACATATCACCAAGGTACTAAATCATAAAATTGCACTACCATACTAATATTCACCCTCTGTCTACTTAACCTGACTTAACTGATGTACTAACAGCCTAATAGACTCATCTAGAAATAATACTAAACAGACAAAAATACCCAATTCCAAGGCAAACACTAGTAATAACTGGCTGAGAGTAGTAATACCAAATAAATCAGTTCAGTCAAAAACACACAGAAACTGAAAGGTCTTAAGAGACAAAACAACAATGTCTAAGTCAAAGTGCAGATCCATGAGAAACAACACCCAAGAAGACCAATCTCCCACCGAAAGAATTAACCATAATGATGGATTCCAACCAGAACAAATTCACAGAAAATAGCCAGAAAACCAGACCCAAGATAACGACTTTCAAAGCTTGATCATTACCATGATCAATACTGTGAAAGGGTAATTCTGGAAGGAGTTAAACAATGCAGCAACACTTTGAACAGGAACAAACAGACACTTGGAGGAGTTGAGAAAAACAATTCAAGAAACAAAAATAGGCATAGAGCAGATTAAAACAGTCTCAAGCATACTTTAAAATGGTACTAAAAGACAAGTTATCTTCAACCCAGAACTCAACAGAGAGCCTCACTAGCAGAACTAATGAAGTAGAAAATAGATTTTCAGATCTTGAAGACAAAGTGGGAGTATTGTTGCGAATCCCCCACGGACCAGCTGGAGGAAGAAGGGAAATGGCAGGGCCTCAAGGCTGCAAGGTGAATGGGCGAGCCGGTGACGGGGTCACCACCCAGACCCGGGAGTCAGGCGAGAAGCATCACAAAGACGACGAGTTGGCCACAGACTCAAGTTACTCAGGAAGTGTTTGGGCTTACATAGGGTTGGGGTGCAATCAGGTGTAGCCATTCCTCTACTCAGCGGAGGGAGGAGCAGCCACCAATCATTTAGCTGTGTACTAGGTTTCCAGGTGAGATGGCCACTTCCCATTGGCTGTTCATCCCTTCTTCCCATTGGTTGTTCAAGTCAAAGTGCAGATCATGAGAAACAACACCCAAGAAGACCAATCTCCCACTGAAAGAATTAATCCATTGGTTGTTCATCTGTCTGCCATTTGATTGTCCATCCCACTGCCTGTATGGTTTCTTCTCAGGCTTGTCTGTAGCCAGACCTCCTGGATTCGGGAGCCGGGCTAGGGCCTCCCTGAATGATAGTGCCACAGAGTATTAACCAGCTCAATGGAAGAGTTGTTAAAGCCTACTTGACAGGAATATTCAAGAGTTATGGCATACCTTGAAGAAGCTAACATGTGCATTCATGGAATACCAGAACAAGAATCCCAAAATACAACACCTGAGGAAATTTTTCAAATTATCATAAATGAAAACTTCTCTCACTAAAGAATGAGAAGCCCATCCAAATACAAGAGGCATTCCACATCCCAAAGATATATGACCAAAATAGAAAATCGCCACAGCAAATAATAGTCAAAAACACTCCACATTTAAGACAAAGAAAAGGTGCTGAGAGCTTCAAGGGAAAAAAAAGTCACTTTTAAAGGTTAAATCTATTAAAATAACAAATGACTTCTCAATGGAAGCAGAAAGGAAGAAGAGATTGGAGAGACATACTTCAACTATTAAATGAGCAAAAATGTCAACCCAGGCTGATATACCCAGCAAAGTTATCCAATATGATTGAGGAACAATAAAGTTTTCCAGCACAAAGACAACTTGAATGCATACATGTCTAGCAAACCCGACCTTCAAAAATGCTAGAAATGATACTCAAGATGAAGAAAATAAAGCATATTCAGGAGGACAGAGAGAAGTACAATAACACCAAAACCTAAAAGCCAAATAATACACTTACAAAAGCCACTAAACACAAAAAATGTCCAGAATTAAAAAGTAATTCTCCATTTAACATTAAATGTCAATGGAATTAACTCACCAACCAAGAGACACAGATTACAAACTTGGATTAAAACCACAACCCATCAATCTACTGCCTGCAGGAGACTTATCTCACAACAAAAGATAGGCACATCCTAAAAATAAATGGCTGGTCTAAAATTCTGCAAGCTAATGGAACCAGGAAACAGGCTGAGGTAACCATTATGTTATCAAAGTGGACTTCAAACCAAAAAACAAATCATAAGAGACATAGATGGATACATTTTAGAAACAGTTACAATTAATCCGAAAGAGTTCAAAATACTGAACATATATGCACCCAATATGGGCACCTCCACATTCATTAAGCAAACCCTACAGCATCTGAAGCGAGAAATCAACACCCAAATGATAATTCTTGGGGTTTTCAATACCACCCTCTCAATAGGGATAGATCAACAGGCCAAAAGCTTAACAGACACACATTGCAACTTAATGAATCTCTTACTGAAATGGACACACAGATCTCTATCAAACTTTCCATTCATGCACCAAAGAATACACATTTTTTCAGCAGCACATGGAACTTTCTGCAAAATAGATCACATATTGGGCCACAAAACAAATCTCCATATATACAGAAATATTGAAATTCTAGTCTGTACCCTATCAGAACACCATGGTCTAAAGCTTGATATCCACAACAAAAAAAACAACAGAAAAATACACCAACTCCTGGAAACTCAACACTATGATGCTGAAGAATTGGATTCAGAAAGAAATTAAAAAGGAAATTCAAGATGTTTCTGAAAGTGAACGATATCAGAATACAACTTATCAAAATCTTTGGGACACAATGAAAGCTGGCCTAATAGGTAAGTTCATAGCTCTTAATGCCTACATCAAAAAATGGAAACATCACAAATAAATAACAACAGTGCAGCTTAAAAGCATTGGAGACATTAGAGCAATCGGCTCCCAAAAGCAGCAAAAGAGAGGAGATTAACAAAATAAGGGGAAGAAATATATGAATTGAGATTAGGAAAATGACAGAGAGAATCAACCAGTCAAAAAGCTGGTTCTTTGAAAAAATCAATAAGACTGACACAAACCCTAGCTAATTAACCAAAGGCAAGAGAGAGAAAACACAAATTAACAAAATTAGAAAGAACATGGAGTTATCACTACTGATACCCAAGAAATCCAGAGAATTATAACATCAATATTTCAAAAACTTATACTCTGTGAAAATTTGACAACACAAAGAAATTGGATGAATTCCTAAGCAAGCCAGCTAACCGAAATTGAATTAGGAAGTTGTGAATTATGTAAATAGTCCTATAACATATGAGGAAATTGATGAAGTTAGCTCAAATCTTCCCACCAAAAGTGTCCTGGACCAGATGGATTCAGCACAGACTTCTACCAGATATTTAAGGGAGACATTAACACCACCAATATCCTTAAAACTGTTTCATCAAATGGAAATGGAAGGAAAACTACCAAAGTCTTTCTATGAAGCTAATATCATTTTAATCCCCAAACCTAATAAAAGATACACTTAAAAAAGAAAACTATAGGCCAAACTCTTTGATGAACACAGATGCAAAGATTCTCAATAAAGTCTTAGCAAATCGCATGCCAAAACATATCAAAAAGATCATTCACGAGGATCACATAGGCTTTATCCCAGGCACACAAGGTTGGTTTCAACATACGCAAATTCAATAAACATAATTCACCATATAAACAAGTCCAAATTCAAGACGACATGATCCTCTCCATAGATGCAGAAAAAGCTTTTGACAAGATCCAACAACCTTTTTTGATCAAAACCCTAGAGACAGTTGGAATGAAAGAAACCTTTATCAATATAATAAAAGCTGTATACAACAAGCCCACAGCAAGTATTATACTCAATGGGGAAAAACTTGAAGGATTCCTGCTTCGATCAGGAACTAGACCCTCTCTACTTCTATTCAATATTGTACTGGAAGTCTTAGCTGAAGCCATAAGAACAGAAAGGGAGATAAAAGGGATGCAAATCGACAAGGAAGAAGTCAAGTTATCTCTATTTATAGATGACATGATCATATACCTGAGTGATCCTAAAACTTCCACCAGGAAGCTCCTGGAACTAATACAGGAGTTCAGCAGGGGGGCAGGATACAAAATAAACGTACAAAAATCAGAGGCCTTCCTATATGCCCAGAATGAAAAAAGTAAAAAAGCTCTGAGAGAAACAATCCTATTTTGTTTACTATCTCTAAAAATATGAAATACCTTTGAATACACCTAACCAAGGAAGTAAGAGACCTTTACAATGAAAACTTTAAAACCCTAAAGAAAGAAATTGCATAATACACCAGAAGGTGGAAAGACCTCTCATATTCCTGGATTGGTATTATCAATATCATAAAAATGACTATCCTACCAAAGGCAATATACAGATTCACTGCTATAACCAATCAAAATCTCAAAGCTATTCTTTAAAGAGGTTGATCAAATATTCTCAAAATTCATATGGAGGCACAAAAGAACCAGGATAGTAAAACAATCCTGAGTAACAAAAACACTGGAGGTATCACCATACTAAAACTTAGGTCTATACTACAAATCCATAGTTATAAAAAACAACCTGGTACTGGCTCCAAAATAGACACACAGATCAATGGATAAGAGTTGAAGACTCATATATAAGCCCACACAATTATAGCCATTTGATCTTTGACATAGGGGTCCATAAAGTCCAATGGAAAAAAGAATAGCATCTTCAAGAAATGGTGCTGGCAAAACTGGATGTCCACATGCATGAAGATTAAAACTGGACCTGTACTTGTCATCATATACAAGACTTAATTCCAAGGACTTCAATATAAGGCCAGAGACTCTAAAAATCTTAGTTGAAAAGTATCGGAAACTCCCTCGAGGTGATTGGACTAGGCCAACAGTTTCCTAGTCGGAAATCCAATTGCACAGTCTATACAACCAATACTCAACAGATGGGATCTTATAAAATTAAAGAGCTTCTGTTCAGATAGAGAGATTGTAACTCATGCACAAAGGCAACCCACAGAATGGGAGAAAATCTTCACTAACCACATATCTGATAGAGCTCTATTATCCAGAGTGCACAAAGAACTTAGAAAACTAAACACCAAGAATACAAATGGCCCAATTAAAAATGGGCCTTGGAATTTAAAAGAAACCTTACCAGGAAAGAAATTGAAATGTCTAAAAATTATCTTAAAAATGCTCCACATCCTACCCATCAGGGAAGTGCAAATCCAAAGCTCCCTAAGATACATCTCACTCCGATGAGGATGGCAAAAATGCACAATACAAACAACACCAAGTGCTGGAGGGGATGTGGAGAGAAGGGAACTCTCCTACATTGCTGGTGGGAATGCATGCTTATACAACCACTCTGGTGATCTGTCTGGAGAATCTTCAAGATATCAAAGATTGAAATGCCATATGACCCTCCTATTCCACTTTTGGGAAAAATCCCCCATAAATCAAAAATTCACCTTGATAGCACAAGCACAGCCATGTTCATTGCAGCACTGTTCACAATAGCAAAGTTGTGGAATCAACCCAAATGCTCAACAGTTGACAAGTGACTAAGGAAAATGTGATACATTTATACAATAGAATACTACTGAGCCATCAAAAATGATGAATTAATGCAATTTTCTGGGAAATGGATGGAATTAGAAAAAAATTATATTGAAACAGAAAATTAAGCACCATATGTACTCCCAAATAGGTGGATTCTAGTACCAACCCACTTAGAGACACTCAAAGATAAATCTCTGTAATACCTGCAGTAATTGCAAAGTACCAAACCCACTTAGTGACACTCAAAGATAAATCTCTATAATACCTACAGTAATTGCAAAGATTATAAGCAGAGAGGGAAGAGGAAGAAGGGCCCCACCAAAAACAAGGAGAGAGGGGATCATGCTACGACAGAGAAAATAGACCACCATCATGGACTGCAACTAAGTAATGAGACATCTGGTTGGGCTTACAGACTTTCCTTATTGATCACTTGCATCAGATGGGGTACGATCTCACCAGAAAGGGAGGGCATAGAGTCTGGCAATTAGAAGGTAACCATCCTGCAAATGCTCTCCTACTCTTATTCCATCTACCTTTGAATCTACTCTTTTTTTCATTAGATAAACAAATTTATTTGTAAATTTAGTCAACATACATAATTGACTTCAATAGAATAAGTTTAAAAACCACTCAAAGGCCATCTTCTCTAAAAGGGATTTTCCCACGATAGTAACCAGATGTAACCTAGCCCATCTTAACTGGCAAGGGTCAAAATGGAGCTTTGCTGCTCTCCCACACAAATTTACAGTAATCTACACACAAGGAAAGAACAACCTTGTTTTGTTTTGAGAAAAAAAAAAACCTAGATATGAGATCAACCACAACACAAAGAAAAAAAGCTGCACTAAGTAAGTTAAGTAACAGATGATGCTGGTGTGAATTTTTATTTTATTTTTATTTTTATGCTGTTACTGTGTGCATTCTCAGCTAGAGGGTTAGTTAACATGTGGTAGAATGAGGACTTATGTGAGGTTCAATATGCCCAGTATTTTTTTACTATGAAAACAAGTGCAGTCTAGTTAGAGAAACCAACTGAACTCTCATTTACACACCTTAATGACAAGACCCCACCTCCTACAAATGTAAAACATTTAATTTAAAAATGTTGACACTACAATATATAAAATAGCTATTATAAATGCACATAGTGTATTCTGCCAGGTTTACTTTTTTGTTTTTTGTTTTTTTTTTTTAAGGAAAAAGTTACACTGTGGTTAAGACTTGCATCTTCAACTCTTGAAAAAGCCCACATTCTGTCACAGTGATGTATGGTCAGACTTAACAGCCCCAATGTTAAACACTTGGATCAAGTCATAACCAGTTTTATTGCAAAAGGACCATGTACACATTTATCAACTCTAGTACCTTAATAGCTACCCAGCAAGTCATTAACGTTCAGAAACATGCATCATGTGAAGCAAGAAATATCACCCATCCCTCTGCATATTAGCAACTCCTCACTCCAAGCCACAGTGCATCACTGAGGTCTGTGAACAGTCACTTTCGAGTTCATACTGAGTGAAAGATGGAATGACTTAAGTACAAATGCAAAATATTATAAACAATTTCTTACAAAAAAGTCACAAATTAAACCAAAATATTTTACAGAATTTACTATAAAATGCCATAAAAACCGCCTTTACTTAAGCTCTCTCCCCGTATCCAGCAAGCCAACTGGATGTCTTTGGGCATGATGGTGATTCTTAGCATGGATGGCACACAGATTAGTATCTTCGAACAACCACACCAGGTATGTCTCACTGGCCTCCTGCAGTGTGCTGATGGCCGCTCTCTGGAACCACCGGTCAATCTTGAAGTCCTGCCCAATATCCCACACCAGCCTCTGGAATTGCAGCTTCGGGATCAGCAGCAGTCGACTTCTGGTAGCATAGATCTCGCACAGGGTCACAGTGCCTGGTCTGTAGCGGTGGGGCTTCTTCACTCCGTGGTGGAGGGCGCAATTTTCCAGGCGCCTTTGGTGGCCAGCTGCTTGCGAGGGGCTTTGCCACCTGTGGACTTATGAGCGGTCTGTTTGGTTCAGGCCATCTTCTCTCACCCACAGCCGAGTCTCTGGTCATGCTCCCCTGCCAACCGGCCCGCTGCTGTCCAAGGAGCTGGGAATGCCAAACAACAGAATGACACTCGCTCAATGAATGACCAAACCCCTCTTAATCTACTCTTATAAGACGACTCTATTTTAGCAGCCTTTTATCTCTAGCCAAGAGTTGACATCCAATATCCATCAGGATGGAACCAAGGGCAGTGCAAGAGCAGCAAGACTGAAAAAAAATCAACAAACCATAATTCAGAAAATCAGAGACTCTACATCAACCACCTGGAACTATGCCAGCCTAATCTTCCCCATCCTAAAGCTAGGAAATTTTGCAGAACAGGGGGTGGTAAGATTGTAAGAGCCTAAAGATAGGGAGGAGCAATGATATGCAAGATACTCCATACAAGTTAGGGCCAAAGTAATCATAATAGGAATTTGCATGACCTGCACAATGACCAACATATCATTGAACCCCCAAAGTCTAGCATGGATCACAGGCACTAGGATCCTTAGAGGGAAAGGATTAACAGCCACAATAGTGTTCCTATACTAAAGGAGAACACACACACAAAAAGAGCTCTAGGCAATGCCACTGAGTCCTTACACCTCATCAGAGAGGAGGACCCAGAGGGAAGTTTGACATACACATTAAAGGATGCTCCAGGAATGGGGGGGGGCACTGGGAGAAAGGGGGGGAGAGGGAAAGGAAAAGGAAAAGATGGGGAGGGAGCAAGGGGATCCAGGAAGGGTTGGAGGGAGGGTATCAACTTTGTATGAGTGGAAGAAATAAAAAATAAAATTAAAAAAAAATTATGAAAAACATCAGCAAGGAAAAGCATCCTCATCCATGAGTCTGGTTCCTACATTTTCTCTGGGGAGATACAAGGTGCTGAAGCCATAGCTTCATTCCAAAATTCCTCAAGGCCAGCAGTCTTAACCTTGAGGTCTCTTGTCTCTAGGAGAGATTTTAAGACACATACTGCTACGGAGGCTAGTATCGTCTGACGCAGAAAATACAGCCAGGAAAGAGGGGGAGTCAATAGTTACAGAAAGAAGAGGAGGGAAGGAATGTCCGCAGGGAGTGGAGTCTCCCCCACCCACGGACCCGTTAGCCCTGTGCAGAGTTCTCAACCTGGGAGGGGGAGGGGAGGCATGTGGAGGAAGAATAAAGGGCTATTTTGGGTTCTCTCCACATGTTTCATTGTAGCAACTAATCACTTCCTCAGTGGACGATCCTTTAAGTCTTTTATGATGCCAAAGAAGATGGGAACAAAGGAGGTGGGAGGCATATGGTCTTCCTGGACTTCCCTCTTATGGGCCAAGAAGAGCACTTCTATTTGGATCTGTGGCTCCCATACATTTTTTAGAGAAATCCAAGGAACTAAGATTAAAGTTTCCTCCCAAAAATCTTCTAAGTCCTTTGGTTTCACTTTGATCCTATGTAAGCATAGTAGAGCCTTAAGAACAGTCAGCTGGGGTGCCTTCTGATGGGGCAGTAAGTTCCATATAATGGAGAGGAAAGGTTCCCTAATGGAGCAGAGATGACTAGGAGGTGAGCAGACAAGGCAAAAAAGCACAGAAAATAAAAAGCAATGACTAAAACCAAGGTCAATGTGAAAATAACTTCTAAAAGTGTAACCAATGTCCAAGGAAAGACTTAGTGCAGGACATATGCAGAGATGTTTTGGATCTAAGTGTCCTGTACTTAGTGAGTGATTTCAGGGGTTCATTACTTCTCTGGGCCATATGCCCCCAGTCAGACCAATTCAATATAATCAAATCTGGGCTTCAAGTTCTGAGGCAACCAATTTTTCATGTGAACTCACCTGGAAAAGCCTTGGTTTAGAGGGGCTCTTTGATCATGGAAAAATCAAACGAGCGATTGTGTTCCTAATCTTAGAGCACAATAATGGACAAAAAGGGAAAGGGGAAGAGAAGGAGGCTACCTGCTCACCTTCAGGCACCATAAGGGCTGCTCATCAAACTGTACCGGAAAGGGTGTCTTGTCTACACTGAAGGCAGAACCAGCTCAGTTGGAGCATTAGATGTTGCCAAATGCTCACCAGGCCAGGGTACTTGTGGGCTCGAGGCGTGAGCTTGAGTAAATGGGCGAATGGGAGTCAGGTGAGAAGCAGCAGGAAGAGGACAAGTTGGCTGCAGACTCAGCTTTATTCAGGAAGTTTTTGGGCTTATATAGTGTCAGGATCCAATCAGGTGTTGCCATCCCTCTGTTTAGGGGAGGGGGGCAGCCACCAATCATTTAGTTATTTACTAGGTGTCCAAGTTAGATGGCCACTTCCCATTGGTTGTTCATCCCTCTTTCCCATGGTTGTCCATCCCTCTGCCTTTATGATTCCTCTATTGGGACATGTCTGGGGCTTATCCAAATTTTCTCAGTCTTGTTTGTAGCCAGACCTTCTGGATTTGGGAGCACAGGCTAGGTCCTCCCTGAATTGATAGTGCCAAAAGCTATGATGATGTTTAGTTCTTTATGACCATTATGAACTCTCAATGACCACTGTGAGCTATGGGCACTTGAGCTTTCTATGACAACTTTGAGCTCTCTATGACCACTTTGAGTTGTCCATAACTACTGTGAGCTCTCTATGAGCAGTATGACCTATGTCCACATTGAGTTCCTCTGAACACTATGACTACTTTGATGTCTTTATGACCGCTATGACATGTGACCACTGTGAGTTCTCTATGTTCATTAGGAGCTCTCTATGACCACTATGAGCTATGACCACTGTGAGCTATTTATGACCCTTATGAGCTTTGACCCCTGTCATCTCTCTATGACCACTATGAACAATAACCATTAAGAGCTCTCAATGGTATCTGTGAGGTATTAGAACTAGGCACATTCTATGCCAACTGTGAGCTCTCTATAACCACTGTGAGTGTTCTGTGGCCACTGTAAGCTATGACCACTGTGTGATCACTTTGACCACTAGGTGCTATGACTACTGTAAACTATAAGCTCTCCATGACTACTGTGAGCTGTGACCACAGTGATATCTCTATTACCAGTATGATCTATGACCACCGTGAGCTCTCTATGACCTCTAAAAAACTCTCTATGCAAAGTAGTAACTCTGAACGTTGTGAGCTCTGTATGATCACTATGAATTATGACCACTGTGATCTTTTTATCACCACTTTGAGCTATGACCACTGTGAGCTCTCTATGGCCACGATAAGCTCTGTCTGACCATGACCAGTCTGATTTATGACCACTGTTAGCTCTCTATCACTACTATGAACTATGAACATTTTGAGCTCCCGAGGATGATTATGACTTCTCTATGACCACTGTGACTTATGACCACTATGAGCTCGCTATGACCACATTGACATGACCACTGTGACCTCTCAATGGTCCCTGTGAGCTACGACCATTATGAGCTCTATATACCCACTATGATCTATGACCACTGTGATCTCTCTTAGAGTACTTTGAGCTGTCTATGACAATTATGAACAAAAACCAGTATGAGTTCTGTATGTCCATTAAGAGCTTTCTATGTCCATTGATAGTTAGGACTACTGTGAGTACTTTATAACCCCTGTACCTCTCTATGAGCAATGTGCTCTGTGATCAATGTGAACTCTTATGACCAGTATGAGCTATGACCACTGCAATGTCTTTATGTCCATTATGATCTATGACCACTGTGAGCTATCAATTACTACCATGAGCTTTTTATGACCATTATGAACTATGCCCATTGTGAACTCCCTACTTCCTCTAATATCTATGACTTTGTAAGCTCACATTGTCCATTATGTGCTGTCTATAACCACTGTGAGCTATGAGCACTATGAGATGTCTATAGCAATGGTAAGCTCTCTACGACCACTGATATCTATTACCACCATGTGATCTGTGTGACCACTATGAGTTATGAGTACTTTGATATTTTATTGCTCATTATGAGCTCTATTACCACTGTGAGCTGTGACCACTTTGAGCTCTGTATGATCACTATGAACTATAAACTCTGTGATTTCTCTATGAGCACTATGAGCTCTCTATGTGCACTATGAGCTATGATCACTATGAACTTTCTGTGAGAACTATGAGGTATGACCACTGTGAGCGCTTCATGTCCACGATGATCTATGGTTACTGTGAGCTCTCTATGGTCTCTGTTACCTTTCTATGACCACTGTGAGTTATGAACACTGTGATTTCTTCAACACCATGGTAAGCTATGACCATTGTGTGCTGTCTATACCGATTATGAGTCCTGTGAGACCACTGTTAGCTTCGACCAATGTAAGCTCTATGACCACTATGAACTATAACCACTGTGAGCTCCCTATGACCACTGTGAGTTCTCTTTGAGCATTTTATGCTCGCTATAGCCACTGTGATCTCTCTATGACTACTATGAGATATTACCACTGTGAGCTCTTTATTACTTCTATGAACTATGAGCACTCTGAGCTCTCAATTTCCATTATTAGTTCTCAATGATCGCTGTGATGTATGACCACTGTGAGCTCTGTATGTCCACAGTGTGCTCTCTATGAGTCCTGTGAGCTATGATCACTGTGAGCTCTCTATGACTACTATGAGGTATGACCACTGTGAGCTCTTTGTGACCACTATGATCTATGACCACTGTGAGATCTCTAGGTCCATTATGCATTGTGTATGACCACTATGAGCTTCGATCACTGTGAACTATTTGTGAAAACTATGCAATATTATCACTGTTAGGTATCATTTTCCATCATGAGCTCTCTATGACCACTGTAAGCTCTGACCAATGTAAGCTCTATCACTACTATGAACTATAACCACTGTGAGCTCCCTATAATCACTGTGAACTCTCTTTGAGCATTTTATGCTCGCTATGATCATTGTAATCTATCTTTGATCACTATGAATTATAATGAGTGTGAGGTATCTATCACCTTTATGACTCATGATGACTGTGATCTCTCGATGATACTGAGAGCAATGACCACTGTTACCACTCATTGTCCACTCTGAATTCTCTGTGTCCAGTAGAAACTATGACCACTGTAAGCTCTCTATGACCACTATAAGCCCTCTATGACTATTATGGGGTCTGTATACAACTAAGGGCTAAGGCCAATGTGAATTCTCTATGAACACTAGGACCTATGACTACTGCGAGCTCTATATGACAACTTTGAACTATGACCACTGTAAGCTCTTTATGACCACTATGAGCTTTCACCGCAGTTACATCTTTATGTCTACTATGACCTATGGCTCCTGTGATCTCCCTGTATTATGATCTATGAGCTCTGTATGACGACTATGAGCTCTTTATGACGACTATGATCTCTCTATGACAATTATGATCTTTATATGACAATAAAGAGATATGACCACTGTGATCTCTCTGTGAACAGTGTGATCTATGATCACTCCTAGTGCTCTATGAACACTATGAACTCATTACGATAACTGTGAGCCCTCAATCACCACTATATGCTCTCTATGACCACTATAACATATAACAATGTGAGCTCTCTATGATCACTATGATTTATGACTACTGTGACCTCTCTAACACCATTATTAGCTATGACTACTGTGAGCTATGACCACTATGAGCTCTCTATGACAACTATGAGATCTGTATGACTACTATAAACTATTGTGAGCTTTATATGACCACTCTGAGCTCTCTATGGCAACTGTGATCTCCCTATGACTACTATAAGGTATGACCACTATGAGCTCTTCATGTCAACTTTTATCTATGATCACTCGGAGCTCTCCAAGTTCATAATGAGTGATTCTATGACCACTATTAGCTATGACAACTGTGAGCTGTCTATGATCACTGTGAGCTATGACCACTGAGAGCTCTCTATGACAAATGTGAACTATGACCACTGTAAATTTTCAGCAAGCTCTGCGAGCTGTAAGCATTATGCAGTCTCTATTGCAACTGTGAGCTCTTTATGACCACTGTGAACTCTCTATGACCGCTTTCAACTATGACCACTATGTGTTATCTATGACCACTATGAACTATGACCACTATTAGCTCTCTATCACAACTATGAGCTTTGTAAATTGTGAGTTCTCTAAGTCCATTATGAGCTCCCAATGACCATTGTGAGCTATGATCACTGTGAGCTTTCTATGAATACTATGAACTCTATGACCACTGTGACCTCTCTATCACCTCTGCAAGATTTCCATGACCACTGTGAGCTATGACTATTTTGAGCACTCTATGACCACTATGATCTATGACCATTGTGAACTCTCTATGTACATTACAAGCTTTCTATAACCACTGTGTTCTATGACCACTGTAAGCCCTCTTTGAACACTATGACTTATGAGTGCTGTGAACTCTCTATGACCACTATGAGCTATAACCACTGTGAGCTCTCTGTGACCACTGTTACATATGACCATTGTGAACTCTCTATTACCAACATAATTGATGACCAATGTGAACTCTCTGTGACCACTATAAGCATTGACTACTGTGAGCTTTATTTGGCCAATATGAGCTATGATGATTTTAAGCTCTCTATGACCATTCTGAGTTATAACCACTGTGAGCTCTTTTTTTCCACAATGAGCTCCTATGACCACTATAAGCTATGACCATTGTCGCTCTAAAAGGCCACTGTGAGCTATGTAACTATAAGCTTTCTCTGACCATTATGAGATCTGTATGACCACTATGAGCTCCCTATTGCCATTATGATTTCTCTATGACCACTATGAGTTCTCTAGAAACATTGTGACTTCTCTATAACCATTATGAGCTCTCTATGACCACTGTTAGTTCTCTAACTACTGTGAGTTCTCTATGAGCAGTATGACCTATAATAAATGTTAGCTCTATATGACCAATGAAAGCTCTCTATGACCCATGTGAGCTCAGACCATGGTTAGCTGTTTTTGACCACTGTAAGGTATGACCACTTTAAGGTACGACCATTGTGTGATCTTTATGACCACTATGAACCATGGCCACTGTGACCTCTCACTGTGTACTATATTCTGTCTATGACATCTGTGAACTATGACAACTGTGAGTTCTCTATGATCACTGTGATCAGTGACCATTATGTTCTCTCTATCATTAATATGAGCTATGATCAAGGAGAGCTCTATATAATGATTATGAGTTCTCTATAAGTATGACATATGACTACTGTAAGATTCCTATGACTACTCTGAGCATGAACACTGTAAGCTCTCTCTGACCACTGTGAGGTCTCTATGACTACTGTGAGATCTCTATGTCCATTAGGAGCTTTCTATGATCACTGTGAGCTATGACCACTGTGAACATTCTATGACCATTGTGAGCTATGACTACTGTAACCTCTCTATGATCACAAGGAGCTATGACCACTGTTAGTGCTCAATAACCACCGTGTACTCTCTTTGACCTCTGTGACGTCTCTACGACTACTTTGAGCTCTCTAAGACCACTGTCAGCTCTGTATGAGCACTCTGAGTTTTCTATGAGCATTATGACCTATGAACATTGTTTGCTCTCTATGATCACTATGAGCTATGACCACTATGAGCTTTTTATGATCATTATGATCAGCTCTCTTTGACCATTGTAAGCACTACATAAACATTGTGATCTACAACCACGGTGAGGTCACTATGAGCACTATGAAGTATCTACCAACACTCTGAGGTCTCTATGACCAATATGAGCTATCTTTGACCACTGTGACCACTGTATGAGCACTATGACCTATCAGCACTCTGAGCTCTCTATGACCATCATGAGATGTCTATGACCATTCTGAGTTCTCTGTGACCTTTGTGAGCCCTCTATGACCACTATGAGCCCTCTACGACCACTATAACCTCTCTATGACCACTTTGATGGCTCTATGAGCACTATGAGCTCTCTATGACCACTATGAGCTCTATATGAGCACTATGACATATGACCACTCTGAGCTATCTATGGTCACTGAGCTATGAACACTGTGAGATCTCTATTACCACTCTGAACTCTCTGTGAATTCTGTAAGCTTTCTATCACCACTGTAAGCTCTCTGTGACCACTATGAGCTATGACCACCATTAGCTCTCTGTGATTACTAGGAGTAGTGATCACTATCAGCTGTCTATGAAAACTGTGGGCTCTCTATGAACACTGTGGCATCTCTATGAACACTTTGACTTCTCTATGATGACAGTGAGCCTCTGTGACCACTGTGATTGCTGTGTTGTCACTGTTAGATCTCTGTGACAACTGAATTCTCTGACTACTGTGAGCTCAATATGAATACTATGTCTACGATGTCTACGACCACTATGAGCTCTCTATAAACACTGTTCCATCTATGAACTCTTTGAGTTCTCTATGATCACTGTAAGTACTCTGTGATCACTGGGAGCTGCCTATGACCATTGTGAGCTCTCAATAACCACATAGAGCTCTAGATGACCACTGTGAGTACTCTATGATCATTGTGAACTCTATGACCTCTGTGAGCTCTCTATAACCGATATGAGTTATGAGCACTGTGAGCTATCTATGACCACTGTGAGTTATGACCACTGTGATCTCTCTATGGCCTCTATTAGCACTCTATGATCACTAGGAGTTATGATCAATGTCAACTCTCTATCACCACCACTATGAGCTATGACCATGGTGAACTCTCTATGACCATTATGAGTTATAACCACGGTGAACTCTCTTAGACCATTATGAGCACTTTATGACCACTATTAACTGCTATCATTGTAACCTTTCTATGACCACTTTGAGATATTTATGACAACTGTGATCTCTCTACATCCAATATAGCTCTCTATGAGCTATACGACATATGTCCATTATGATCTCTCTATGATCACTGTCAGCTATAACCACTGTAAGATTTCTATGACCATAGTGAGCTAGGACCACTGTGAACTCTGTATGTCCACTATGAGCTATCACCACTATGAGCTCTCTATGAACACTGTGAGCTCTATATGATCACTATCAGCTATGACCATTGTAGGTATTTTATGACCACTATGAACTATGACCACAATGAGCTCTCTATGACCAATGGGAACTCTCTATGACCACTATGAGCTATAAACACTGTGAGCTCTTTAGGACCACTATGAGCTATTTGCCCTATGGACACTCTATGGCCACTGTGAACTATCACCACTATGAGCTCTCTATGAGCTCTCTATTGCAGTGATTTCTGTATGATCACTGTGAGCTATCTATGACCACAGTCAGGATTCTGTGACCAGAATTCTGTGAGCTCTCTATGAGTACTATGAACTATTACCACTGTGAGATCTCTATGACCACTATGAATTAGGAGCAGTGTGAGCTCTCCATGACCACCGTGTGCTCTGATCACTGTGAGCTCTCTCTGACCACTATGAATTGCAACCACTGGGAGCTCTCTATGACCACTGTGAGCTATGACAACTGTGATCTCTCTATGGCCACTATGAGCTCTCTATGACCTCTATGAGCTATGAAAACTGTGAGCTCTCTATGACACCTGTGACCTCTTTGTGACATCCTTGAACCCATATGACTGCTCTGAACTCTCTATGACCACTATAAGCTCTCTATGAACACTATGAGCTATGACCACTGTGAGGTATTTATGACCATTATGTTCTATGACCACTCTGAGCTCTCAGTGTCCATTATGGGCTGATTATGCCTACTGTGAGCTTTGATCACTGTGAGCTCTCTATGTAACTATGAGTCCACTATAATCACTGCCAGATTTCTAGGACCACTTTGACCTATGACCACAGTGAGCTTTCTATGACCACTAGGAGGCATGACCACTAGGATTTCTCAATGTCCACTATGGTCTAGGACCAATGTGATTCCTCTGTTACTACCATATGCAATGATCATGGTAAATTCTCTATGATTTTAAGTTGTTTTTGGCCATTGTGAGCTATGACCTCTGTGAGCTCTCTATTACCAATTTGATCTATGACCACTGTGATCTCTTTATGACCACTGTGAGCTCTTTTATGATCACTATGAGCTGTTCATGACCACTATGAGGTATTAACACTCTGAACTCTATGTAACCACTACCAGTTGTGACCAGAATATGCTCTTTATGTACACTATGATCTATGGCTCTGTGAAATCTCTATTCCCACTATAAACACTATAGAATACTATGAGCTATGACAACTGTGAGCTCTCTATTACCACTTTGAGCTATGACCACTTTGAGCTCTCTATGACCACTGTGAGCTCTCTATGGCCACAATGAGCTATCTATACTCTGAGCACTATATGACCACTGTGAGCTTTGACCACTGTGAGCTCTCTGTGGCCATTATGAACTATTGACAGTGTGAGCTCTCTGGGACTACTATGAGCTAGGAATACTGTGAGTACTCTATGACCATTGTGAGCACTGTAGGGCACCTATGAACACTCTGTGTCCACTAAGAGATATGAACACTGTGATCACTTTATGATCACTATGAGAGCTATGACACTGTGACCTCTCTATGACCATGGTGATCTCATGATCACTAAGGGCTATGACCACTGTGACTTCTCTGTGGCTACTTTGAGCTCCTCATGACCACTGTGAACTCTTTACGACCACTTTGAGCTCTCTGTGAGCTATAATACCTATGGCCACTGTGAATTCTCTATTACCACTGTGAGCTATAACCATTGTGACCACTCTATGACCAATATTGTTGCAGTTCATCTGGATAGTTGCTGATAAATGACCGTCAAACAGCTTAAGGGAATAAGGGTTTATTCTCTTACGATTTCTGGTTACAGTTCTCAGTCCAGCTTGATAGGAGAGCATGCACCAACATCAGGGCTGAGGGAACTAGCCATACCATCACTGCATAATAGCTGAGAGATGGACAATCCTTACTTGCCAGACCAGCACGTCTGGCCGAATGAACAGAAGGATGCCAACTCTCTCAACCAGCTCTCTGTGATTTATCCAGGGCTTAATCCCACCCACAATGGGCTGGGTCTTCCCCATCAGCTAGACAATCTCCTTCAAGTTTGCTCTGGGCTTAACTCAACCATCAGCTCTCCACAACTCTGCCCAGAACTCAAACCCTCAACAGTCAAGTTGTCATCTGTGCTTAACTATGACAAATATGAACTATTACCCCTTTGAACTCTCTATGCCCACTGTGAACTCTTTATGACCACTGTGAGGTATGACCACTGTTAACTATAAATGACCAGTTTGAGCTCTCTACGACTACTGTGAGCTCCCTGCAAACACAGTAAGCTGTCCATGACCAATACGAGGTCTTTATGACCACTATGAGCTATGACCTATGTGACCTTTGCATGGCCATTTTCTATGCTTTATGACCACTGTGAACTCTACAGGACCACTATGAGCTATGAACACTGTGGGCTTTTTATGACGACTGTGAGCAATGAGCACTATCAATTCTTATTGTGCATTATGAACTCTCTGTGATGACTATGAGCTATAACCACAGTTTACTCTTTATGACTACTGTGAGCTATGACAACTCTGTGCTCTTTATGACCATTATGGATCTTCTATGATAACTATGAGTTATGACTACGATAAGATTTCTATGACCACTGTGAACTAGAACTACCATGAGGTCTCAATGACCACTGTGAGCTATGACAACTGTGAAGTACCTGTGACCACTTGACCTCTCTATAACAACTGTGAGCTCGGTAAGCCCACTATTAGAGTTCTATGATCACTATGATCTATGAGCACTATGAGCCATCTATGACCTCTGTGAGGTATGACAAGTATGAACTCTCTATGACAAGTGAGCTCTCTCTGATAACTATGACATCTCTCTGACTACCTTAAGCTCTCTTTGACCACTGTGAGTTCTCCATCACTAGTTTGATCTCTCAGTGACCAAAGTGAGTGCTCTATGACCTTGACGATCTATGAACACTGTGAGCTCTCTATGATCACTGTGAGCAATGACCACTGTGAGCTCTCTATTAGCACTTTTAGCTATGATCACTGTGAGCGCTCAATGAGCAATATGATCTGTGTATGAAAACTATGGGCTATGATCACTGTGAACTCTCTATGACTACTGTGAATAATGACCACTGTGAGCTTTCTATGATAACTATGATCACTACTATGAACAGTGACCACTGTGAGTTCTTTCTCACCACGAGAAGCTTGACTCCTGTGTGTTCTCTAAGACTACTATGAGCTAAGCCCACAGTGTATTCTTATTTTGCATTATGAACTCTCTATGACCACTGTGAGCTAGGACCACTGTGATCTCTTTAGGACAACTATGAGTTATGACCACTGTGAGCTCTCTGTGAATACTATGAGCTATGAACACTGCAATCTCTCTGAGGCCACTATGAGTTCTCTATAGCTATAGGCACTATGGGCTCTCTATGACCTCTGTGAGCTATGGAAACTATGAGCTCTATATGACAACAGTGAACCCTTAGTGATCACTGTGACCTCTCTATGACCTCATGGAGCTCTTTCTGACAATTGTGAGTTCTCAAAGACCACTTGGAGCTCTTTTCGATGTCTGTGAATGCCCTATGAGCACTATGAGGTATGAGCACTATGAGCTCTCTATGACCACTGTGAGTATTGACCTCTGTGAGCTCTCCATGACTAATGGGAATACTCTGTGAACATTGTGAGTTTTCTATTAACACTATTAGCTGTGACCACTTTGAATTATGTCCACTGTGAGTTATGACCACAATAAGTTCTGTAAGACCTCTGTAAGGTATAACAACTATCAGCTCTCTATGAAAAATATGAGCACTCTATGCCCACTGTGATCTGGCTGTGATGACTTTGAGCTATATATGACCACTGTGAGCTCTCAATAAGCACTATGACTGTGACCACTGTGAGCTCTCTGTGATCACTATGATCTATGACCACTGTGAGCTCCCTATGATGACTATGAGTTCTCTTTGATATCTGTCATCTATGGCCAATATGAGCTCTCTATGACAACTATGATCTTTGACTACTTTGAGCTCTATGAGCAGTATAATGTATGACCTCTGTGAGCTCTCTTTGACCACTATGAGCTCTCCATGACTACGTTTTGCTCTCATGACAACTGTGACTTCTCCATGAGCACTTTGAACTGTCTAGGAGTACTGTGAGCTCTTTGTGAGCACTGTGAGATCTATATGAGAACCGTGAGCTTTCTATGTCCACTATGAGCTATGATCACTTGGAGATCTTTACAAACATGTGAGTTCTATAACCACTGTGAGTTCTCTTTGTGACAGAGTGCTATGACCACTATGAATTCTGTATAATGACTGTAAGATATCTATGACCACTGTGTCCTCTCTATGATCACTGTGAGAGCTCTATGAGCACCGTGATCTATGACCACTGTGACCTCTCCATGACAATCACGAGTTCTCTATGACCACTCTCAGCTGTCTATGACAACTGTGATATATCTATGCCCTATGTGAGCTTTCTATGACCACTTTGAGCTATGACCACTGTGAACTCTCTATGACCACTATGAGCTATGTCTACTGTGACGTATCTTTGATCTCTGTAAGCTTTCTCTTACCACTATGGGCTATGACAACTGTGAGCTCTCTATGACCACTGTAAGCTCTGAATGACCATTATGAGCAATGAGCACTATGCGCTCTTTATGACCACTATGAGTTTAACGACTGTGAGCACTCTTTGACCACTGTGACTGATAACCACTGAGTTCTTCATGAGCATTATGAGCTCTTCATGACCAGTATGAGGTATGACTACTGTGAACTCTCTCTGACAACATTGAGATCTTTTCAACCATTGTATGCTCTCTGTGACTACTATGATCTATGACCACCGTGAGTTCTCTATGACCACTATGAGTTCTCTGTGACCACTTTCAGAGCCACTATGGGCTCTCTACCTCAATTATGACCTCTTTGTGACCACTTTAAGCTCTCTGTGACCACTGTGAGCTTTCTATGACTAATGTGGGCTCAATATGACCCCTACGAACTATGACCATTGAGTAATTTGTCCATTGTGAGCTCTGTATTAAAATAAGAGCTAGGGCACTGTTCACTCTCTATGACCACAATGTGCTTGGGACCACTGTGAACTTTCAGTGATCACTATGAACTATGGTCACTGTAAGCTCTCTATAACCACCTTGGGAACTCTAAAACCACTATTATCTATGCCCAATGTCAGCTGTCTCTCATCAGTATGAGCTTTGACCACTGTGAGTTCTTGATGAGGATTATAATTCTTTATGGCCACTGTTTGCTATGAGCCCTGTGAGCTCTTTATGACAATTGTGAGCACTCAGTTACCTCTGTGAGTGATAACCACTATGAACTCTCTGTAAACACTGTGAACTCTCTGTGACCAGTATGAGCTATGAACACTGTGAACTCTCTATGATGACGTTGAGCTCTTTTTGACCACTGTGAGTTTTCTATGACCACTATGAGCTGTGAACACTGTGAGCCCTTTATGACAACCTTTATAATCACTGTTAGCTCTTTTTGACCACTGTGAGCTCTCTATGAGCATTATGATCTATGATCGCTGTGAGTTCTCTGTGACCACTATGAACTTTCTGTGACCACTTTCAACTCTCTATGGCTACTATGAGGTCTCTACATCAACTATGACCTTTTCATGACAACTTTGAGCTCTCTATGAGCACTGCAACAACTATTAGCTATGTCCATTGTGAGCTCTCTATCATCACTATGTGCTATGATCAATGTCAGATCTCTCTCACCAGTGAGCTCTTGATGAGGATTATCAGTTCTCTATGGCCACTGTTTGCTATGATGACTGTGAGCTTTTTATGGCCACTATGAGCTATATCCACTGTGAGTTCTTTATGATCACTATGAGCTATGACCATTATGAGCTCTCTATGAGAATTTTGAACTCTTTTTGGCCACTGTGAGCTCTGTATGACCACTATGAGCTATGACCCCTGTGAGCTCTTTATGACCACTTTGAGATATAACCTCTGTGATCTCTCTATGACCACTGTGAGTTCTTTAGGGCCACTGTGAGATATGACCACTGTGAGCTCTTTATGATCATTATGAGCTATGCATTATCATTGTCAATTATGAGCTCACTATGACAATTGTGAGCTATGACATCTGTGAGCTTTCTATAGGCATTGTGAGCTATGACCCCTGTGAGCTTTCTATAACCTCTGAGAGCTATGACAGCTATGAGTAGTTTAGGACCATTGTGAGCTCTATCCGATCACTATGAGCTATTATCATTGTGATCTCTCTATGGCCACTGTGAGCAATAACTACTCTGAGCTCTCTATGACCACTATCAGCTATGACAACTGTGAACTCTCTATGACTAATGGGAGCTCTCTATGTCTACTGTGAGCTCTCTATAAGCATTATCAGTTATGACACTGTAAGTGCTCTAAGACCACTCTGATCTGTGAACACTGTGAGCTCTATATGACGCCTATGAGCTATGACCACTGTGAGCTACCTATGACCTATGTGAACAATGATAAATATGGGTTCCCTATGACCACTGTGACCTCTGTATGACTACTATGAGATATGACCACGATGATCTTAGCTCATAATTCTTTTAGATAGCTCACAGTGTTCATAACACACAGTGTTCATAGAGAGCTTACAATGCATATTGAGAGTTCATAGTGGTCATAAATATCTCACAGTGGCCATAGTTCAAATTGGTCACAGATAGCTCATAGTGGTTATAACTCATAGTTGTCAAGGAGAACTCATAGTAGTAATAATGAGTTCAAAGTTGCCATAGCTCATAGTAGTGATACAAAGTTAACAGGGGTCATAGATTATATTGGTCATAGAGAGTTCAGTGTTGTCATAGAGAGCTCACAGTTGTCATACCTCACTGTGGTCAAGGAGAGGTCATAATGGTCATAGCCCATAATGGTCACAAAGATCTCACAGTGGTCATGGGTCAGAGTTGTCCTAGAGAGCTCACAATGTTCATAGAAGAATCAGAGTTGTCATAACTCACAGTGGTCACAGAGAGGTCACAGTGTTCATTGCTCCTAGCAATCACAGAGAGCTCATAGTTGTCAGAGAGAGCTCACATTGATCATAGAGAGTTCACAATGGTCATAGAGAGTTCACACTCATCATAGATCATAGTTGTCCTAGAGAGCTCACAATGGTTATAGAAGAATCAGAGTGGTCATAACTCACATTGGGCACAGAGAGCTCACAGTGGTCATAGCTCATAGCAGTGATACAGAGTTCAGAGTTATCATAGAGAGCTCAAATTGGTCACAGACAGTGGTCAGAGACCTCATAATGGACACTGAGATCTCACAGTGGTCTTAGCTCATAGTGGTCATAAAGAGCTCAGAGTGGTCATAGAGGGCGCTCAATGATCAAGTGTCATACTGCTCTAAAAGAGCTCACAATGGTTATGAAAAGTCACAGTTGTCATAGAGAGCTCATAGTGGTCATAGCTCATCGTGCTGATACAAAACTCACAGTGGTTATAGATCATAGTGATCATAGAGAACTCAAAGAGCTCTTAGCTCACAGTAGTCAAAGAACTCACAGTTCTCATTCCTCATAGTGGTAATATTAGAGCTCACTTTGCTCATAGTTCACGATAGTCATAGAGAGCTCATAGTATTCATAGCCCATAGTGGTACTAGACAGCTCATTGTGGTCATAGCTCATATATGACATACAGAGCTCACAATAGTCATAGAGAGCTCACAGTGGTCATAGAGAGTTTAAAGTACTCATAGAATTCTCAAAGTGGTCATAGAGAGATCACAGTGGTTATAGAGAGCTCACAGTGGTCAAAGAGAGCTCATAGTGGTCATAGCTGACAAAGGTCATAGAGAGCTCATAATGGTCATAGAGATCTCATACTGGCCATATAGAGCTCCCAGTGTCATAATTCATAGTGATCTCAAAGTAGTCATAGATTAGAATCATCAAACAGAGCCCATAATGGCCAAAAAGAGCTTATAGAATCATAGAAAGCTTACAGTGTTCATTGATCAGTGTGCTCCTAGAGAGCTCACAGTGGTCGTATCTCTTAGGGTTCATAGAAAACTCACAGTGGTCATACAGAGTTCCTAGTGGCCATTGCTTCCAATGGTCATAGAGAACTCAGAGTGGCCACTGTTCATAGTCATCATAGAGAGTTCATGGTGGTCACAGAGTGATCACAGAGGTCATAGAAAGCTCACAGTGCCCATAACTCCCAGTGGTCATAGAAGGCTCAAAGTGGTCACAGCTCACAGTGGTCATAAAGAACTCATAATCATCATAGAGAATTCACCGTGGTCATACCTCATAGTGGTGATAGAGGAATCACAGTGGTCATAGATCATAATGGACATAGAGTGCTCATAGTGTTCATAGCTCATATTGCTCACAGAGAGCTATAGTGGTCATAAATAAGTCACAGAGTTCATAAAGAATTCATAATAATCATAGCTCATATTAGTCAGTATAGTTCACAGTGGACACAGACAGCTCACATTAGTCATTGGAGAGCTCACAGCAATCATAGTTCATAGTCATCATAGAGAGCTCACAACATTCACAGCTCACAGTGGTCATAAAGAGCTCACAGTGCTCACAGCTCCTAGTGCACATAGAGGGCTCAAAATGGTCATAAGTCATAGTGTGTTTGTAGAGAGTCTATAGTGGTCATAAAGAGCTCACAGTGGTTATTCCTCACAGTGGCAATAGAGAGCTCATAATGGAAATATAGTGCTCACTCTGGTCATAGCTCATAGTGGACTTAAAGTACTCACAGTGGACATAGCTCATAGTGGTCAAAGAAAGCTCCCAAGAGCCATAGGTCATAGTGGTCACAGAGAGCTAACAGTGGTCATAGAGAGCTCACAGTGGCTCTAGAGACCACAAAGTCATAGAGATGTCACAATGGCCATAGCAAGCTCAGTAGTCAGTTTGCTCACAGTGATCATAGCTCATACTGATCACAGAGAGCTCCTGGTGGCGATACATACGTCAATGAGGTCACAGAGAACTCAGTGTTGTCATAGAGAGCTTAAAGTGGTCATAGACAGTTCACACTCTTCAGATCATAGTGTTCATGGAGAGCTCATTGCGGTCAAAGAGAGCTCACAGTGGTCATAGAGCATAGTACTCATAGAGAGCTAACAGTAGTATTTCATAGTGGTCATGGAGAGCTCACAGTGGTCAAAGAGAGCTCACAGTGGTCATAAAGAGATCACAGTAGTCAGTGAGATCATAGCGATCATAAAGATCTCAAAGTGGTCATAGAGAGCTCATAGTGTTCATAGAGATCTCACAGTGGTTATACCACAGAGTTGTCAAAGAGATCTCAGAGTGGTCAAAAAGTGCTCACAGTGGTCAAAGTGAGCTCACAGAGGTCATAGAGAGCTCACAGTGGTCACAGTTCACAGTGGTCAAAGAGAGCTCATAATGATCATAGACAGCTCACAGTGGTCATAACTCACAGTGGTCATGTAGAGCTCATAGTGGTCATAACTGAAGTTAGTCAGGGAGAGCTCACAGTGATCATAGAGCTCACAGTAGCCATAGAAAGCTCACAGTGATCATTGAGAGCTCACAGTGATCATAGAGAATTCATAATCATCATAGAGTTCACAGTGGTCATAACACATAGTGCTCATGTAGTGCTCACATTGGTTATAACTCATGGTGGTCATAGGCATCTCACAATAGTCATAGTTCATAGTGATCATAGGTCATAGTGGTCATGGAGAATTCACAGTGGTTATACGTCATGATGCTCGTAGAGAGCTAACGGTGGTCATAGAGAACTCGCAGTGATCACAGCTAACCTTGGTCATAGCTCATACTTTTCATAGAGAGCTCATGATGGTTGTGGAGAATCACCGTGATCAAAGGAGGCTCAGTCGGGTTGTAGAGAGCTCAAAGTCATTATAGTTCATAGTGCTCATAGAGAGCTCAAAGTAGTCATAGGTAATTCAAAGTGGTGATATCTCACAGTGTTCATAGAGAGCTAATAGTGATCATTGAGAGCTCATAGTGATCGCAGAAAGCTCACACTGGTCATAGAGAGCATACAGTATTCACACAGAGTTCATAGTGGTCAGACCATTCTGTGATAATAGAGAACTCACAGTAGTTATAGCTTATAGTGGTCATAAACAGCTCAAATTGATAATAGCTCATAGTAGTCATACAGAGCTTATAGTGGTGACAGGTCATAGTGTTCATAGCTCACAATGGTCATGGAGAGCGTACAGTGCTCATAGAGGCATTAAAGTACTCATGTGGAGGTCACAGTGGTCATAGAGAGCTCATAATGGTCACAGAGATCTCAAAGTGACTTCTCCATGATCACTTTGAGTTCTCTATGACCACTATGAGCTATGACCACTGTGAAGTCTCTATGACCACTATGAGTGCTCTTTGACCAGTATAAGCCATGAATTTTGTGAGCTTTCTATGACCACTGGGAGCACTCCATGACTACTGTGAGCTCTCTATGGCCATTATGCGATCCCTAGGACCACTGTGATCTATGACCACCATGAGGTCTCTGTAACCACTGTGACATCTCCGAGAACTGTGACCTCTCTGTGACCACTTTGAGTTCTGTATGACCACTAAGAGCTATGTACACTCTTTATGACAACTATGAATTCTCTATGACCACTGTGATTTCTCTATGGCCAGTATGAGCTATGACCACTCTGAGCTCTCTATGATCCTGTTAGCTCTCTATGACCACTATTAGCGCACTATGTGTATTATTACCTGTCTGTGACAACTGAGATGACCACTGTGATCTTTGTATTGCCATTATGAGCTCTCTATGACCTCTATTAGCTATGATCACTGTGAGCTATCTATGATCATTGTGAGCTGTCCATAACCACTGTGAGCTCTCTATGACCACTGTGAACTCTCTGTGACAACTATGAGCTCTCTATGACCACTAAGACCTAAGACCATTCTGAGATCTTTACGACAACTATATGGCCATTGTGAGCTCTATGTGAACACTATGAACTCTTATGACCAGTATGACCTATGGCCACTGTTTTACCTCTCTATTACCAACATGAAGTATGACTTGTTAGTTTTTTATGGCCACTATGAACACTCTATGACCACTAGGAGCAATGAGCAGTACAGGCTCTATGACCTCTGTGAACAATGATAACTGGAAAATACCTATGATAACAGTGATCTCTCTATGACCACTTTGAACTCTCTATGACCACTGTGAATTCTCCATAAGCCCTGTGAGCTCTCTATGACCACTGTGATCTTGCTATGATCACTATGAGCTATGAGTACTGTGAGCACTCTATGACCACTGTCTGCTATGACTACTGTGAGTTTTCTATGACCAATGGGAAGTCTCTATGTTTATTATGAGCACTCTATGATTACTGTTACTTCGCCATGACCACTGTGAGCTCTCTATGACCATTTTGAAGTCTCTAAAACCACTATGAGCTATGAGCACTGTGAGCGCTCTATGACCACAGTGAGATATTATGACTGTAAGCTCTCTGTGACCACTATAATATAAGAACACTATGAAGCTCTCTATGAACACTATGAGCTTTGAACACTGTGAGTTTCCTATGACCACTATGAACTCTATATGACCATTATGAGATATGACCACTATGAATATTCTATGACCACTGCAATCTCTGAAAACTGTGAGCCCTTTTTGACTACTATGAGCTATGACCACAGAGTGCTCTCTATGACCACTGTGAGATATGACCATTGTGAACTGTCTATGACCACTGTGAGCTATTACCACTGTGAGGCCTCTGTGACCACTATGAGCTCCCTATGACCACTATATGCTATGACTACTATAAGCTCTCTAGATGACTATGAGTTATGACCACCGAGTGCTGTCTATGGCCACTAGGAGCTATAACCACTATGCGCTCCCTATGACCTCTGTGAGCATGAACACTTTGAGCTCTCTGTGACCACTATGATCTCTCTACGACCACTATGAGCTCTGACAACTGTGAGCTCTCTATGACCACTGTGACCTATGACCTCTGTAGCACTTAATGACCACTGTGATTAATGACCATTGTGAAGACTCTAAGCCATCTATGAGTTATCAACACTGAGCTCTCTATGACTACTGTGAGCTCTTTCTAACTATAATGAACTCCCTGTGATCTCTTTAGTTCCATGATGAGCTATGACCAATGTGAGCTTTCTATGATCACTATGAGCTCTCTATTACTAATATGAACTACAACTACTTTGTGCTATCTATAAGCACTATTAGCTATGACAACTGTGATTTCTCCATGACCTCTGGGAGTCCTCTATGACTACTATGAACTATGACCATGGTGACCTCTCTTTGACAACATTGAGCATTCTATGACCAGTATGAGTTATGACCACGGTATGATCTCTTTGTTCATTATGAGCTTCCTATACTCATTGTGAGCTACGACCACTATGAGCTCTCAGTCCACTGTGAGCTCTCTATGTCCCCTTTGAGCTATGACTACTGTGATCTCTATATGAACACCATGAGGTATGACCACTGTGCACTCTCGATGACCCCTGAGAGCAGTATGAGCTCTCAATGACCTCTTTGAGCTGTGAGCATTATGCACTCTTTGTGAAAACTGTGAGCATTGTATGATCACTCTGAGCTCTGAATGACCACTGTGAACTATGACTACTGTTTGAACTCTATGACCATTATGAGCTCTCTATGATCATTGTGAACTATGAACAGCAGGAGCCCTCTATCACAACCATGAGTTATATCATTGTGATCTCTCTATGGCCACTATGAGCTATGACCACTGTGAGCTATCTATTTCTACAATGAGTTATGACTTCCGTTATCCCTCTATGGCGACTATAACCTCTCTATGATCACTATAAGCTGTTACCATTTTGAGATATTTGTGATCTATGACTACTATGAGCTCTCTATGACCTCTGTGAGCTAGGAACACTTTGAGATCTCTGTGACCAGTATGAATTCTCTATAACTACTATGAGCTATGACAACTGTAAGCCCTTTATGACCACTGTGAGTAATGACCATGAACACTCTAAGTCAACTAAATGAGTTATCAACACTGCGAGCTCTCTATGACTGTCAGCTCTCTCTAACTACTATGAGCTATTACCGCTGTGATCTCTTTAGTTCTATGATGACCTATGATGACTGTGAGCATTCTATGATCACTCTGAGCTCTGAATGACCATTGTGAGCTATGCCCACTATGTGATCTCTGTGATAATTATGAGCTAGGATGACTGTGAGCTCTTATTATCTATTATGAGATATCTATGTCCAATATGATCTATGATTTATGACCACTGTGAGTAATGATCATTGTGAAGACTCTAAGCCAACTATGAGCTATCAATACTATGAGCTCTCTATGACCACTATGAGCTCAATATGACCACTGTGAACTATGACCAGCATGAGCCCTCTTTGGCAACTATGAGCTAAGACCATTGTGAGCTCTCTATGACCACTATAAGCTATGACCACTGTGAACTCTCTTTGACCACTGTGAGCTCTCTATGGCCACTATGAACTATGACTACTGTGAGGTCTCTATTTCTACCATGAGGTGTGACCTGTGTGATCTGCCTATGGCCATTATGTCCTCTCTATGATGACTATGAGCTCTCACTGCTATGAGATCTCTGAGACCTCTTTGATCTATGAGCACTGTGATCTCTTTATGACAATTGTGAGCTCAGGATAAGCACCATGATTTATGACTTATGACCACCATGACCTCTTCATGGCCATTATGAGCTATGACCACTGTAAGCTCTTCAATACTTCTATGAGCTATGAGTACTGTGAGCTCTCTTATGTCCATTATGAGCTTTCTATGACCACTGTGAGTTATGGCCACTGTGAGATCTCTAACACCACTGTGAGCTCTCTATGACCTCTGTGATTTATAACTACTGTGAGCTCTCTTTGACCATGGAGAACTTTCTATGAGTATATCATCTATGACCACTCTGAGCTCTCTATGATAACTATAAGCTAAGTCCACTGTGAGCTCTGTATTACCACTGGGAGCTATCTATGGCCAGTATAACGTCTCTATGACCATTATGAGCTGTGACCACTGTGATCTCTATATGACCATTGTGTGCTCTCTATGACCAATGTGAGATATTAGCACTATGAACTCTCTATGACCATTGTGAGCTATGACCACAGTTAGCTCTCAATTACCTCTGTGATCTATGAGCACTATGAGTTGTCTATGATGACTGTGAGCTCCCTATTACCATTCACTATGATCTCTCTATGACCACTATTAGCTATGAACGCTGTGTGATCTATATGACCATTATGAGCTATGACCACTGTGAGCACTAATTGTCCATTCTGAACTCTCTATGATCACTGTGAGGTATAACCACTGTGAGGTCTCTAAGAACACTGTGAGCTCTCTTTGATCATGGTGAGCTCTCTGTGAGCATTATCATCTATGACCACTGTGAGTACTCTGTGATCACTATGAGCTATGACACTGTGAGCTCTTTATGCTAACTATTAACTTTGACTACTGTGAGCTCTTTATGTCCATTATGACTCCCTATGACTACTATGAACTATGACAACTGTGAGCTCTCTATTACCATTTTGAGCTCTCTATGAGCATTATCATCTATGATGACTGTGAGTTCTCTTTTACCACTATGAGTTCTCTATGACCACTCTGAGCACTCTATAAACACTGTGATCTATGATCACAGTTAATTCTTTATCACCACTAATAACTGTGACCATTGTGAGCACTCTATGATGATTACAAGTTCTCTATGACTACTGTGAGCTATGACCACTGTGAGCTCTCTATGTCCTCATGAGCTCCCTATGACTGCTATGTGCTATGACCACTGTGAGTTCTGTATCACCACTGGGAGCTCTCTATGACCAATATAAAATCTCTATGACCACTGTGCGATATGACCAGTGTGAGTACTCCATATCCACTGTGTGCTTTCTATGACCACTCTGAGCTATGAGCACTGTGAGCTCTCTATAACCATTGTGAGCTATGAACACTGTGAACTCTCGATTACCTCTGTGATTTATGATCACTGTGAGTTGTCTATGACCACTGTGAGCTCTCTATGACCACTCACTATGAGCTCTCTATGAGTATTATAAACTATGACCACTGCATGATCTCTATGACCACTATGAGCTATGACCACTGTGAACACTTATTGTCCATTATGAGATCTCTATGACCACTGAGGGCTATGACCATTGTTAGTTCTCTATGTTCACTATGAACTTTGACCAATGTGAGTTCTCTATGGCCACTGGGAGCTGCCTATTACCCCTATGATCTCTGTGAACACTGTTAGTAAACTAAGACTTCTTTGAGCTATGATCACTGTGAGCTCTATATGAAAACTGTGAAGTGTCTATGACCACTATTACCTCTCTTTACCACTTTGGGCTCTCTATGATCACTGTGAGCTCTCTGTGGGTGCTATGACCTATGATGTGAGCTTTCCACAACCACTAAGAACTATGACCACTGTGAGCTCTTAATGACTGTTATGAGCCTTGAGCCCTGAAAGCTGTCTGTGTGCATTATGAGCTCTCTATGACCAATGTGATCTATGACCACAATGAGTGCTACATGACCATTGTAAACTGTATCTGACCCCTGTGAGCTTGGAACACTCAAAGCTATCTATGACGACTATGAGCTATGCCCACTATAAGCTCTTTATGAGCAATGTGAGCAATGACCATTAAGAGTCTAAATGATGTCTGTGAGCTATTAGAACTATGCACACTCTAACACAACTGTGAGCTCTCTGTGACCACTGTGAGCTTTCTATGATCATTGTGAGTTATGACCACTGTGAGCTCTCTAGGACCACTGTGAGCTATCTATAAGCTATGAACAGTATGAGCTCTCATTGTTGCTATGATCATTATGAACTATGACCACTGTGAGCTCTGTATGACAATTGTCAGCTCTCTATGACCACTATGGTCTCTCTATGACCACTATGAGCTATCTATGATCACTATCAGCAAAGACAAGTGTGAGCACTCTTAACCAATATGATCTCTATATGACCACTGTGAGCTCTCTAGGACCACTGTGAGCTATCTATAAGCTATGAACAGTATGAGCTCTCATTGTTGTTATGATCATTATGAACTATGACCACTGTGAGCTCTGTATGACAATTGTCAGCTCTCTATGACCACTGTGGTCTCTCTATGACCACTATGAGCTATCTATGATCACTATCAGCAAAGACAAGTGTGAGCACTCTTAACCAATATGATCTCTATATGACCACTGTGAGCTGTCTATGAGCACTATTACTTATGACCACTGTGAGCTTTCTGTGACCACTATGAGCAATGACACCTATAACCTTTCAATGACGTCTATGAATTATGATTGTTATGTGAACTCTCTATGACCACTGTGATCTCTCTATCACAATCGTGACCTATGACTACTCTGTGATCTCTATGAATAGTATGAGCTATAACTACTCTGAGTTCTTATTGTCCATTATGAGCCCTCTATGACCACTGAGAGCTGCGACCATTGTGAGACTTCTATGACCAGTTTGATCTATGACCACTGTGGACTCTCTATAACCACTATTAGCTCCCTTTGAAGAGTCTGCACTCTTTATGAGCACTATTAGCTATGACCACTGTGAGCTCTCTAAGATTTTTATGAGTTTTTCATGACCACTATGACCTATGTATGTCCACTATGAGTACTCTATAACCTTATGAGCACTGTAGTACAACTATGATCTATTACCATTGTGAGCGCTCTATGACTTTGAACTCTCTCTGAGTACTATAACCTACAATAACTGCAGCTCCTTATGACCACTATGAGCTAAGACCACTGTGTCATCTCTATGACCATTATGAGCTATGATCACTGTGAGCTCTTTTTTCCATTATAAACTCTCTATGACAACTATGAGCTGTGACCACTGTGAGTTCTAACAACTATGTCCTCTGAGCTCTGTGACCACTGTGAGTTCTCCCTGACCATTATGATCTATAACCACTCTGAGGTCTCTGTTACTACTTTGAGCTATGAATACTGTGAGCTCTCTATGTCCACTGTGAGCTATGACCAATGTGAGCACTGCATGGCCACTATTACCTCTCTATACGCACTAGGAGCTATGACCACTGTTAGCATTCTCTAACACTGTGACCTCTTTATGATCACTTTGAGCTCAAGCACTCTATGACCACTGTGAGCACTCTATGACCACTTTGAGCTTTCTATGAGCTCTGTGACCTATGACCAATGTGAGCCTGTATGGCCACTATGTGCTGTGACCACTGTAAGCTCTTCCTGACCACTATGAGCTATAACCTTCATGAGCTCTCTATGACTACTGTTTGTTATGACCACTGTGATGTCTTTAAGACAACTACAAGCTCTCTGTGACCACTGTGAGCTTTCAATGATCCCTAGGAGGTATGAGTAGTGTGAGCTCTCTATGGACACTATGAGCTATGAACTCTGTGAGTGTTCTATGACCACTATGGTTAATGACCACTTTTAGCTTTGCACCACTATGAGTGAAGACCAATATGATCTCTCTATGAATATTATGAGTTTTCTGTGACCACTGTGAACTATGACCACTATGAATTCTCTATAACCACTAGGAGCTATGAAGACTGTGAGATATCTATAACCAATGTGATCTATCTATTTCCACTATGAGCTATGATCCCTGAGAAATTTCCTTGACTATGATGAGCTCTCTATGAGCAGTATGATCTATGATGACTGTGAGCTCTTTATGACCACTATGAGCTCTTTATGACCACTCTATACTCTTTATGACCACTATAATCTATGACCATTATGAGCTCTGTATGACAACTCTGATCTATGACCACTGTGTTCTTTCTACACCCATTATGATCTCTCTATGACCACTATGAGTTATGATGACTACAAGATCCCTAATATCTCTGTGAACCATGACCACTATAAGCTCTCTATTACAACTGTGAGCTCTCTATAACCACTGGGAGCTTTCAATGACCACAGTGAGCTTTCGATATGCACTATAACCCATGAACAATGTGAGCTTTCTATGTGAGTTAGGCGCTAGGACCACTGTGAGCTCTCTATGACTACTCTGAGCTCTCTAGGAACAATGGGCTATGATTACTGTGAGTTCTTTATGACCACTGTGAGCTCTCTGTGACCACTGTGAGCTCTCTGTGACCACTATGGTCTATGACCACTGTTAGTTCTATATCACCAAAAGTTTGAGCTCTCTATGACACTTATATGTTCTTTATGACCACAGAGATCTATGACGACTATGAGCTATGACTACGTTGAGCTATGACCACTGTGAGCTCTCTATGAGCACTATGAACTATGATTAATGTGACCTATCTAAGACCACTATGAGCTATGAAGACTCTTAGTTCTTCATGACCACTATGAGCTTCGAACACTAGGATCTCTCTGTGTCCATGATGAGCTCTTTATGTCCATTGTGAGCTATTACCACTGTGAGCTCTTTATGAACACTGTTAGATCTCTATGACTCCTATGAGCTATGACCACCGTGAGCACTATCTGATCACTATGAGTTATGACCACTGTGAGTACTCTATGACCTTGGTGAGCTATGACCACTGTATGATGTGTATGACCACTAAGAGCTAGGACCACTTTGAGCTCTAATTGTCTATTATAAGCTCCCTATGACCTCTGTACTCTTTAACCACTGTGAGCTCTCTGACCACTATGATATATGACCAATGTGAGCACTCTATGACCACTATGAGCTTTGAGCATGGTGAGTTTTCTATGTCCTTTATAAGCTCTCTATGCCATCTCTGAGCTATGACCACTGTGAGCTCTATGATCCCTGTGAGCCATGAACTTTGTGACCACTCTATGACCACTATGAGCTCTGCATGACTATCATGAGCTATGAATACTGTGAGCTCTTCATGACCACTGTGAACTTTGAGCATTGTGAGCTCTCTATGTCAATTATGAGCTGTGTATGGTCACTGTGATCTATGACCTCCCTAATCTCTCTAACACAATTATGAGCTATGATAAATTTGAACTTTCTATGATGATTATGAGTTCTTTAAATGCTATGACCACTCTGAGCCCTCTGTGACCACTATGAGCTATGAATATTGTGAGCTCTCTATAAAATTTATGAGTTATGACCATTGTGAGCTCTCTATGAGTATTATGATCTATGATCACTATGAGATCACTATGACCACTTTGTGCTCTGTATGACTACTGGGAGTTCTTATTATCAACATGAGCTCTCTATGACCATTATGAGCTCTGTTTGACAACTATGACCTATGATTCCTGTGAGTTCTTTATGATCACTATGAACTATGACCATGTGAGCTCCCTATGTCCACTATGAGTTATGTCCACTATGAGCTCTCTGTGTCCACTATGATCTTTCATTGACTACTGAGAGTTATGACCACTATAAGACTATAATACCTCTATGAGCTATGACCACTATTGGCTCTCTTTGATAACGTTAATCTCTCTATGACCACTGTGACCTTTCTATGACAACTTTGAACTCTCCATGGCCATTGTTAGCTCTCTATGATCACTGTGAGCTATGACCATTGTGAAGTCTCTATGAAAATTAGGAGTTCTGCTCTCCCTCATGCGCCACCTTGTCCGTGCCCAACTGCGCTTCCCACTCCACCAGCCCCAGGTGAGTCCACCCAGCCCCTCAGGTCACCTCGAGCCCCAGCAGCATCCAGTCTGCCTCCGGTTTTAGCCTGGGCCACGCCCTGGGCCCCAGCCTCTTTCTTCCTCCCACCCACCTCGCCGGCCAGCTGGACAGGACTTGCTCACATTCCTCCATCCCTGGAGCTTGGAAGGGCCACTAAGCCAAGTCCCAGGTCCCAAGTGAAGAATTCTGCCATCAACATCAGGCTCTTTGCCTCTCTGGCCCACTGGAGACCCACACACGTGGTCTACAGAAGACACACGGCTACTCAGAATTCAATAGAGTCCAAAGAAAACTCAAGCAAAGTTCTAAGGGTTAAAGGCCATATATAAAAACCTCTACAATCATCCTATCACATGGGAGAGATTCTTCACATCCAGTCCAAAGATAAGTAAACCTTTTTTTTCACCTTACAGTTCCCTTCTAATATTAATCATTGTAGATTAACTTTTCCATACAGCCACCCAAAAACATATACAATTACAGGGAGTACATCATTACTCTCACATATCACCAAGATACTACATCGTAAAAGTGCACTACCATACTAATATTCACCCCCTCTCTACTTAATCTGACATAACTGATGTACTAACAGCCTAATAGCCTCAACTAGGAAATAACAATAACAAAAGACAAACATACCCAACTCCAAAGCAAGCACTAATAAAAACTGTCCAAGTGTAATAATATCAACTAAATCAGTTCAGTCAAAAACACACAGAAACTGAAAAGCCCTAAAAGACAAAACAACAATGCCTAAGTCAAAGTGCAGACCCATGAGAAACAAAACACAAGAAGACCAATCTCTCACCGAAAGAATTAACCCCTTAATGATGAATTCCAACCAGAACAAATTCATAGAAAACAGCCAAGAAAGCCAGACCCAAGACAAGGACTTTCAAAGTATGATCATTACCATGATTAATACTATGAAGAGGAAATCCAAGAGGAGTTAAACAATTACGTCAACCACTCTGGACAGGAACACAACAGGCATTTGGAGGAGTTGAAAAAAACAGTTCAAGAAACAAAAATAGGCATAGAGCAGTTAAAACAGTCTCAGGCAGAGTTTAAAATTGCACAAGTTATCTTCAACCCAAAGCTCTGTTCTGCTTATCAGCAGAACAAATGAAGCAGAAAATAGAATTTCAGATCTTGAAGACAAAGTGGGAGAATTAACCAGCTCAATGGAAGAGATTGTTAAAGCCAAAAAGATACTTGAGTGAAACATTCAAGAGATATGGGACACTCTGAAGAAGCCTAACATGCGCATTCATGGAATACCAGAGCAAGATCTCAAAAAAACACATCTGAGGAAATTTTTCAAATTATCATAAATAAAAACTTCCCTCAACTGAAGAATGAGAGGCCCATCCAAATACAAGAGGCATTTCGCAATCCAAACAGATATGACTAAAATAGAAAATCACAATGGCAAATAATAGTCAAAACACTCCACATTCAAGACAAAGAAAAGGTGCTGAGAGCTTCAAGAGAAAAAAGCAAGTCACTTTTAAAGGCAAACCTATTAAGATAACAAATGACTTCTCAATGGAAACAGTAAAAGCAAGAAGAGCTTGGAGAGACGTACTTCAAGTATTAAATGAGCAAAAGTGCCAACTCAGACTGATATACCCGGCAATGCTATCTGTCATGATCAAGGGAGAAAGAAAAATTTTTCAGCACAAAGACAACATGAAGAGATACATGTCTACCAAACCAGGTCTTCAAAAAATGCTAGAAATGATACAAGCATATCCACAAGGACAGAAGGGAAGCATAATACCACAAAAACATAAATGTCAAACAATAAGCTTACAAAATTCACTAAACATAAAAAATGTCCAGAATTAAAAATAATTTCTCCATTAAATGTCAATGGTATTAACTCACCGAATAAGAGACACAGATTACAAACTTGGATTAAAAATCACAACCCAACAATCTGCTGCCTTCAAGAAAATAATCTCACCACAAAAGATAGGCACATCCTAAAAATGAAAGGCTGATCCAATATTCTGGAAGCTAATGGAACCAGGAAACAGGCAGGGGTAGCCATTATGCTGTCGGACAAAGTGGATTTCAAACCAAAAAAAATCATAAGAGACACAGATGGATACTACATTTTAGTCACAGGTACAATTCACCAGGAATACTTCACAAAACTGAACATATATGCACCCAATATGGGCCCCTCCACATTCATTAAGAAAATCCTGATGCATCTAAAGCGAGAAATCAATCCCAAAATGATAATTCTTGGGGATTTTAACACCGCCCTCTCAAAATGGGATAGATCAACAGGTCAAAAGCTTAACAAAGACACTTTGGAACTTAATCGAACCCTTACAGAAATGAACCTTAGAGATCTTTATCGAACTTTTCACCCACGTACCAAAGAATACACATTTTTCTCAGCATCACACAGAACTTTCTCCAGAATTGATCACATTTCGGGCCACAAAATGAATCTGCACATATACAAAAAAGTTGAAATTCTAACCTGTGCCCTATCAGACCACCATGGCCTAAAGCTGGACATCCACAACACAACAAACAAGAGAAAATACACTAACTTTTGGAAATTTAACACTATGATGCTGAATGAGAACTGGATTCAGGAAGAAATTAAAAAGGAAATTCAAGATTTCCTGAAAGTGAACGATAACGAAAATACAACTTATCACAATCTCTGGGACACAATGAAAGCTGTTCTAAAAGGTAAGTTCATAGCTCTTAATGCCTACATCAAAAAAATGGAAACATCAGAAATAAACAACTTAACGATGCAGCTTAAAGCTTTAGAGAAACTAGAGCAATCTGATCCCAAAAGCAGTAGAAGAGAAGATATTAGGAAAATAAGGGGAGAAATATCTGAAATCGAAATTAGGAAAATGATAGAGAAAATCAACCAGTCAAAAAGCTGGTTCTTTGAAAAAATCAATAAGAATGATACACCCCTAGCTAAATTAACCAAAAGCAAGAGAGAGAAAACCCAAATTAACAAAATTAGAAATGAACATGGAGTTATCACTACTGATACCCAAGAAATCCAGAGAATTATAACATCATATTTCAAAAACTTATACTCGGGCTGGAGAGGTGCTCAGGGGTTAAGCCTTTGCCTTGCAGGCAGAAGTTCCTGAGTTCGGATCCTAGATCCCACGTATAGACGCCAGGCGGAAGCAGGGGCAGCCTGCGTTTCTGGTCCTGGTAGGGCAGAGCCTGTGAATCCCGGGGCACAGTAAACAGAGAGGAGGCAGTCCATGGTGGTTCCCGAATTCATCCGTGGTTCTACACACACACACACACACACACACGCATGCACACACACATATACACGCGCACACACATACATGCACACACACATACATGCGCACAATTGAGTAAATAATAAAAAAAATTTAAAAAAAACAAAAACAAAAAAAACTTATACTCTGTGAAATTTGACAACACAAAAGAGATGGATGAATTCCTAAGTAAACACAACTTATCTAAATTGAATCAGGAAGTTGTGAATTATTTAAATAGCCCTATAACATATGAGGAAATTGAGGAAGTAATCTCGAATCTTCCCACCAAAAAAAGTCCTGGACCAGATGGATTCAGTACAGAGTTCTACCAGTTCAGTACCAGTTCTACACTTAAGGAGTTAATAACACCAATACTCCTTAAATTGTTCCATCAAAGAGCAAAGGAAGGAACACTACCAAATTCCTTCTACGAAGCTAATATTGTTTTAATCTCAAAACCTAATAAAGATACACTTAAAAAAGAAAACTGTAGGCCAATCTCTCTGATGAACACAGACGCAAAGATTCTCAACAAAGTCTTAGCAAATTGGATTCAAAAACATATCAAAAAGATCATTCACGGGGACCAAGTAGGTTTTATCCCTGGCACACAAGTATGGTTCCACATACTCAAATCAATAAATGTAATTCATCATATAAACCAGTCCAAAGTCCAAGACCACAAAATGCTCTCGACAGATGCAGAAAAAGCTTTGACAAGATCCAATAGCCTTTTGTGATCAAAACACTACAGACAGTAGGAATGGAAGGAACCTTTATCAATATAATAAAAGCTGTATACAACAAACCCACAGCAAGGATTATACTCAATGCAGAAAAACTGGAAGCATTCCCACTTCGATGAGTAACTAGACAAGGCTGTCAACTCTCACCACTTCTATTCAATATTGTACTTGAAGTCTTAGCTGAAGCCATAAGACAAGAAAGGGACATAAGAGGGATTCAAATCGGTAAGAAAGACGTCAAACTATCCCTATTTACAGATGACATGATATTATACATGAGTGATACCAAAAAATCCACCAGGAAGTTCCTGGCCTAGTTGAGAAGTTCAGCAGGGTAGCAGGATACAAAATAAATGTACAAAAATCAGTGGCTTTCCTCTATGCCCAGAATGAAAGAAATGAAAAAGCCTTGAGAAAAACAATCCCATTTACTATAGCCCCTAAAAAAATGAAATACCTTGGTATAAACCTAACCAAGGAGGTAAAAGACCTTTACAATGAAAACTTTAAAACCCTAAAGAAAGAAATTGCAGAAGACACCAGGACGTGGAAAGACCTCCCATGTTCCTGGATTGGCAGAATCAACATTGTAAAAATGACCATCCTACCAAAGGCAATATACAAATTCAATGCTATACCAATTAAAATACCAAAGCAATTCTTTAAAGAAGTTGACCAATTAATCTCAAAAGTCATATGGAAGCACAAAAGACCCAGGATAGCAAAGACAATCCTGAGTAACAAAAACACTGCTGGAGGTATCACCATACCAACCTTAGTCTACATTACAAATCCATAGTTATAAAAACAGGCTGGTACTGGCTCCAAAATAGACACACAGATGAATGGATAAGTGTTGAAGACCCAGATATAAGCCCACAAAAATACAGCCATTTAATCTTCGACAAAGGGGCCCAAAGAATCCAATTGAAAAATAACAGCATCTTCAAGAAATGGTGCTGGCAAACCTGGATCTCCACATGCAGAAGATTAAAACTGGACCCGTACTTGTCACCATGTACAAGACTTAATTCCAGATGAATCAAGGACCTTGATATAAGGCCAGAGACTATAAAAACCATAGTTGAAAGGATAGGGAACTCTCTCGAGCTGATTGGACTAGGCCAACAGTTCCTAGTCGGAAATCCAATGGCACAGTCCCTGCTACCAACTCTCAACAGTTGGGACCTTGTGAAATTAAAGAGCTTCTGTTCAGATAAAGAGACTGTAACCCGAGCTCAAAGGCAACCCACAGAATGGGAGAAAATCTTCACTAACCACATATCTGATAGAGCTGTTCTGTCTAGAGTGCACAAAGAACTTAGAAAATTAAACTCCAAGGAAAACAATGGCCCAATTAAAAAATGGGCCCTGGAACTTAAAAGAAATTTTACCAGGGATGACATTAAAATGTCTAACAAGTATCTTAAAAAATGCTCCACTTCCTTAGCCATTACGGAAATGCAAATCAAAACTTCTCTGAGATATCATCTCACCACGGTCAGAATAGCAAAAATCCACAATACAAACAACTACAAATGTGGGAGAGGATGTGGAGAGAGGGGAACTTTCCTGCATTGCTGGTGGGAATGCAGGCTCATACAGCCACTCTGTTGAGCCGTCTGGAGATTCTTAAAGAAATTAAAGATTGAAATGCCATATGACCCTGCTATCCCACTTTTGGGAATAACCCCCCATGCAGCAGAGGTTCACCTCGATAGCACAAGCATGACCATGTTCATAGCAGCACTGTTTACAGTAGCAAAGTCATGGAATCAACCTAAATGTCCAACAGTTGATGAGTGGATAAGGAAACTGTGGTACATCTATACAATGGAGTACTACTCAGCCATCAAGAATGATGAATTACTGGTATTTGCTGGGAAATGGATGTCATTAGAAACAAGTATCTTAAGTGAAGTATCCCAAATCCTGAAAATTAGGCACCGTATGTACTCCCAAATAGGTAGCTCCTAGTACCAACTCACCCAGCCCACATTGAGACATTCAAAGGTAAACCTATGTAATACAATAATTGCAAGGATTATGAACAGGAGGGATGGGATTGGAGGGCCATACCAGACACAAGGAGAGAAGGGACCATGTTACAGCAGAGAAAATAGGCCTCCACAAGGAATGCAAGTAAGTAATGTGACACCTGGTTAAGTTCATAGACGTTCGTGCCTGATCATGTACAACTGAGAGGGTATGATCTCACCAGAAGGGGAGGGCATATAGTATGGCAGACAAAAAGTAACCATTTGAAAATGGGTGATTGACCCCTCCCTCACTGTGGTTTCCTACTTTAATTACATCTACCTTTGAATATACTTTTTTTTTTTTAAAATACAAAATTGAATTTTACTGGCCTGCATTTTTGTCTGGACTTAATTAGTAAATGTGTTTGAATTTCGTAATTTAAATAATTTGCATGCATAAGAAGTTGTAAATAGATTTAGATTTCTATATTTTATAGCAATACTATAGTAAAAATAATTTAAAGAAACATTTGCAATGAATAGAACATTTGCTCCTTTTTTTTAAACATTTTTATTATTATTTCCGCTCATACAAACTTAATAGGTAGGCCAGTTCCCTCCCCTCCTCCTCCTCCCCCCAAACCCCCTGCTCCCCTTCCCTTCCTCCCTCCCCATCTCCCAGTGCCTCCCCCCCAATTCCCAGAGAGTCATTTATTGTGTATGCCTAACTCTCCTCTTGGTCCTCCTTTCTGATGACATAAAAGGACTCAGTGGCATTTCCCTGAACCTTTCTCGTGTTCCCCTTAAGCATAGGAACACTTCTGTGGCCATCAATCCCTTGCCTCCAAGGATCTTGGTGCCTTTAGCCGATGTTAGACTTTGTGAGGTCAATAGTGTGACGGACATGGCGCAGGGCATGCAAAGTCCTATTATGATTGCGTCAGCCCTATCTAGTGTGGAGACTCTTCAAATCATTGCTCCCCCCATCCTTTTGCTCTCACAATCTTACCGCCCCCTCTTCCGCAGATGTCCCTGAGTTTCAGGATGGGGGGAGATTAGGCTGGCTTAGTCCGATGTGGATGATATAGAGTCTCTGAAGTTCTGGATTGTGGTTTGTTGATTTTCTTTTGCAGTTTTGCTGCTCCTGCAATGTCCTTCACTCCATCCTGATAGGCACTGTATGTCACACCCTGGTCAGAGACAAAAAACTGTTAAACTGGAGTCTTGCTATAATAGCACATTCAAGGGTAGATGTAATAAAATCAGGAAACCTCGGTGAGGGAGGGATGGGTCACCCATTTGCAAAATGATCTCTTTTCATCTGCCAGACTATATGCCCTCCCCTTCTGGTGAGATTATACCCCTTCAGTTGTACATGATCAGGAACGAACGTCTGTGAACTCAACCAGGTGTAACATTACTTACTTGCATTCCTTGGAGGTCGATTTTCTCTGCTGTAACATGGTCCCCTCTCTCCTTGTGTCTGGTGTGGCCCTCCAACCCCATCCCTCCTGTTCACAATCCTTGCAATTACCATATTACATAGGTTTACCCTTGAGTGTCTCAATGTGGGCTGGGTGAGTTTGGTACTAGGAGCCACCTATTAAGGAGTACATACGACGCTTAACTTTCTGGGATTGGGATACTTCACTTAATATACTTGTTTCTAATGACATCCATTTCCCAGCAAATTCCAGTAATTCATCATTTTTGATGGCTGAGTAGTACTCCATTGTATAGATGTACCACAGTTTCCTTACCCACTCGTCAACTCTTGGACATTTAGGTTGATTCCATGACTTTGCTATTGTAAACAGTGCTGCTATGAACATGGTCATGCTTGTGCTATCAAGGATAACCTCTGCTGCATGGGGGTTATTCCCAAAAGTGGGATATCAGGGTCATATGGCATTTCAATCTTTAATTTCTTTAAGAATCTCCAGACGGCTTACCAGAATGGCTGTATGAGCCTGCATTCCCACCAGCAATGTAGCAGAGTTCCCCTCTCTCCATATCCTCTCCAGCACTTGTTGTTGTTTGTATTGTGGATTTTTGCTATTCTGACCAGTGTGAGATGATATCTCAGGGAGGTTTTGATTTGCATTTCCCTGATGGCTAAAGAAGTGGAGCATTTTTTAAGATATTTGGTAGACATTTTAATTTCATCTCTGGTAAAATTTCTTTTAAGTTCCAGGGCCCATTTTTTAATTGGGCCATTGGTTTCCTTGGTGTTTAATTTTCTAAGTTCTTTGTGCACTCTGGACAGTAGAGCTCTATCAGATATGTGGTTAGTGAAGATTTTCTCCCATTCTGTGGGTTGCCTTTGAGCTCGTGTGACAATCTCTTTATTTGAACAGAAGCTCTTTAATTTCACAAGATCCCAACTGTTGAGAGTTGGTAGCAGTGACTGTACCATTGGATGTCTGTTTAGGAACTGTTGGCCTAGCCCAATCAGCTCAAGGGAGTTCCCTATCCTTTCAGTTATGATTTTTATAGTCTCTGATATCAAGGTTCTTGATCCATTTGGAATTAAGTCTTGTACGTGGTGACAAGTACGAGTTCAGCTTTAATCTTCTGCATGTGGATATCCAGTTTTGCCAGCACCATTTCTTGAAGATGCTGTTATTTTTCCATTGGATTTTTTGGGCCCCTTTGTCGAAGATCAAATGGCTGTATTTTTGTGGGCTTATATCTGGGTCTTCAACCCTTATCCATTGATCTGTGTGTCTATTTTGGAGCCAGTACCAGCCTATTTTTATAACTATGGATTTGTAGTATAAACTAAGGATTGGTATGGTGATACCTCCAGCAGTGTTTTTGTTACTCAGGATTGTCTTTGCTATCCTGGGTCTTTTGTGCCTCCATATGAACTTTGAGATTGTTTGGTCAACTTCTTTGAAGAATTGCTTTGGGATTTTAATTGGTGTAGCATTGAATTTGTATATTGCCTTTGGTAGGATGGTCATTTTTACGATGTTGATTCCGCCAATCCAGGAGCATGGGAGGTCTTTCCACCTTCTGATGTCTTCAACAATTTCTTTCTTTAGGGTTTTAAAGTTTTCATTGTAAAGGTCGTTACCTCCTTGGTTAGGTTTATACCAAAGTATTTCATTTTTTTAGGGGCTATAGTAAATGGTATTGTTTCTCTCAGAGCTTTTTCACTTCTTTCATTCTGGGCATAAAAGAAGGCCTCTGATTTTTGCACATTTATTTTGTATCCTGCCACCCTGCTGAACTTCTCAATTAGTTCCAGGAGCTTCCTGGTGGAGTTTTTGGGATCCCTCAGGTATAAGATCATGTCATCTGCAAATAGGGATAGTTTGACTTCTTCCTTGCCTATTTGAATCCCTTTTATGTCCCTTTCTTGTCTTATGGCTTCAGCTAAGACTTCAAGTACAATATTGAATAGAAGTGGTGAGAATGGACAGCCTTGTCTAGTTACTCATCGAAGTGGGAATGCTTCCAATTGTTCCCCATTAAGCATAATCTTTGCTGTGGGCTTGTTGTATACAGCTTTTATTATATTGATAAAGGTTCCTTCCATTCCTACTGTCTCTAGCGTTTTGATCATAAAAGGCTGTTGGACCTTGTCAGAGGCTTTTTCTGCGTCTATCGAGAGTATTATGTGGTCTTGGACTTTGGACTGGTTTACATGATGAATTACATTATTGATTTTCGTATGTTGAACCAACCTTGCATGTCGGGGATGAAGCCTACTTGGTCCCCGTGAATGATCTTTTTGATATGTTTTTGAATCCAATTTGCTAAAACTTTGTTGAGAATCTTTGTGTCTGTGTTCATCAGGGAGATTGGCCTATAGTTTTCTTTTTTAAGTGAATCTTTATTAGGTTTTGGGATTAAGACGATATTAGCTTCATAGAAGGAATTTGGTAGTGTTCCTTCCTTTGCTATTTGATGGAACAGTTTAAGGAGTATTGGTGTTATTGACTCCTTAAATGTCTGGTAGAATTCTGTGCTGAATCCATCTGGTCCAGGACATTTTTTGGTGGGAAGATTCGAGATTACTTCTTCAATTTCCTTATATGTTATAGGGCCATTTAAGTAATTCACAACTTCCTCAGCCAATTTATGTAAGATGTGTTTACTTAGAAATTCATCCATCTCTTGTGTGTTGTCAAACTTCACAGAGTATAAGTTTTTGAAATATGATGTTATAATTCTCTGGATTTCTTGGGTATCAGTAGTGATAACTCCATGTTCATTTCTAATTTTGTTAATTTGGGTTTTCTCTCTCTTGCTTTTGGTTAGTTTAGCTAGGGGTGTATCAATCTTGTTGATTTTTTCAAAGAACCAGCTTTTTGACTGGTTGATTTTTTCTATCGTTTTCTTAGTCTCGATTTCAGATATTTCTCCTCTTATTTTGCTAATCTCCTTTCTTCTACTACTTTTGGGATCAGATTGCTCAAGTTTCTCTAAAGCTTTAAGCTGCATCGTTAAGTTGTTTATTTCTGATGTTTCCATTTTTTTGATGTAGGCATTAAGAGCTATGAACTTACCTTTTAGAACAGTTTTCATTGTGACCCAGAGATTTTGGTAAGTTGTATTTTCGTTATCGTTCACTTTCATGAAATCTTGAATTTCCTTTTTAATTTCTTCCTGAATCCAGTTCTCATTCAGCATCATATTGTTAAGTTTCCAGGAGTTAGTGTATTTTCTCTTGTTTGTTGTTTTGTGGATGTCCAGCTTTAGGCTGTGGTGGTCTGATAGGGCACGGGTTAGAATTTCAACTTTTTTGTATATGTGTAGATTCGTTTTGTGGCCCAATATATGATCTATTTTGGAGAAAGTTCTGTGTTCTGCTGAGAAAAATTTGTATTCTTTTGTGCGTGGGTGAAAAGTTCGATAGAGATCTGTAAGGTCCATTTCTTTAAGGATTTGATTAAGTTCCAAAGTGTCTCTATTAAGTTTTTGACCTGTTGATCTATCCCATGTTGAGAGGGTCGTGTTGAAGTCCCCAAGAATTATCGTTTGGGGGTTGATTTCTTGCTTTAGATGCTGTAGGGTTTTCTTAATGAATGTGGAGGGGCCCATATTGGGTTCATAAATGTTCAGGATTGTAAAGTCTTCCTGGTGAATTGTACCTGTGACTAAAATGTAGTATCCATCTGTGTCTCTTATGATTTTCTTTGGTTTGGAGTCCACTTTGTCTGAAAGCATAATTGCTACCCTGCCTGTTTCCTGGTTCCATTAGCTTGCAAGATTTTGGACCAGCCTTTCATTTTTAGGATGTGCCTATCTTTGTGGTGAGATGAGTTTCCTGAAGGCAGCAGATTATTGGATTGTGGTTTTTAATCCAAGTTTGTAATCTGTGTCTCTTAATCGGTGAGTTAATACCATTGACATTTAATGTTATAATGGAGAAATTATTTTTAATTCTGGACATTTTTTATGTTTAGTAGATTTTGTAAGCATGTTGTTTGATATTTATGTTTTGGTGGTGTTATACTTCCCTTCTGTCCTCCTGGATACACTTGTTCTTTTCTTCAAGCTTGAGTATCAGTTCGAGGATTTTTTGAAGACCTGGTTTGGTAGACATGTATCCCTTCAAGTTGTCTTTGTGGTGGAAAACTTTTCTTTCTCCCTCAATCATGACAGATAGTTTTGCCGGGTATATCAGTGTCTGGGTTGGCATTTTTGCTCATTTAATACTTGAAGTATGTCTCTCCAAACTCTTCTTGCTTTTACTGTTTCGATTGAGTAGTCATTTGTTATTCTAATAGGTTTACCTTTAAAAGTGAGTTGCTTTTTTTCTCTTGAAGCTCTCAGCACCTTTTCTTTGTCTTGAATGTGGAGTGTTTTGACTATTATTTGCCATGGCGATTTTCTATTTTGGTCATATCTGTTTGGAGTGCAAAATGCCTCTTGTATTTGGATAGGCCTCTCATTCTTTAATTGTGGGAAGTTTTCATTTATGATGAATTGAAATATATCCTCTGGTGTGGTATTTTGGGATTCTTGTTCTGGTATTCCATGAATGTGCATGGCTGGGTGCTCGCTGCCGCAGGGACGCGTGGGGCTCCGGGTTGGTTGGGGGCTGGGCTGTGCTCTCTCTCTCTCACTCACTCACCTTTGAATATACTCTTATAACAAGACTGTAGTTTAACAGCTTTTTGTCTCTGACCAGGGGGTTACATACAGTGCCCATCAGGATGGAGTGAAGGACATTGCAGGAGCAGCAAAACTGCAAAAGAAAATCAACAAACCACAATCCAGAACTTCAGAGACTCTATATCAACCACATAGAACTAGGACAGCCTAATCTCTCCCCATCCTGAAGCTCAGGGACATTTGTGGAAGAGGGGGCGGTAAGATTGTAAGAGAAAAAGGATGGGAGGAGCAATGATTTGCAAGATTCTCCACACTAGTTAGGGCCAAAGCAATCATAATAGGACTTTGCAAGCTCTGCGCCATGTCTGTCACACTATTGACCTCACAAAGTCTAGCATCAGCTAAAGGCACCAAGATCTTGGCGGCAAGTGTTTGACAGCTACAGTAGTGTTCCTATGCTTAAGGAGAACACGAGACAAGGTTCAGGGAAATGCCACTGGGTCCTTTTATGTCATCGGAGAGGAGGACCCAGAGAGAGTTAGGCATACACAATAAAGGACTCTCTGGGAATTGGGGGAGAGGCACTGAAGGATAGGGAGGGAGGGGAGGGGGAGCAGCGGGTTCGGGAGGAGGAGGAGGGAGGGAGGGAACTGGTCTACCTTTTAAGTTTGTATGAGCGGTAATAAGAAATATATTCAAAAATAAAATAAAAAATAAATAAATAAATAAATAAAAACAGCCTGATACTGGATCCAAAATAGATGCACAGGTCAATGGATAAGGGTTGAAGACCCAGATATATGCCCACAAAATTAGAGTCATTTGGTCTTTGACAAAGGGGCCCAAAAAATCCAATGGAAAAAGAACAGCATCTTCAACAAATGGTGCAGGCAAAACTGGATCTCCACATGTAGAAGATTAAAACTGGACCCGTACTTGTCACCATGTACAAGACTTAATTCCAAATGGATCAAGGAGCTTGATATTAGTCCAGGGACTATAAAAACGATAGTCGAAAGGATAGGGAACTCCCTCGAGCTGATTGGGCTAAACCAACAGTTCCTAAACAGACATCCAAAGGCTAAGTCACTGCTACCAACTCTCAACAGTTGGGATCTTGTGAAATTAAAGAGCTTCTGTTCAGATAAAGAGATTGTCACACAAGCTCAAAGGCAACCCACAGAATGGGAGAAAATCTTCACAAAGAACTTAGAAAAATAAACACCAAAGAAACAAATGGCCCAATTAAAAAATGGGCCATGGAATTTAAAAGAAACTTTACCAGGGATGAAATTAAAATATCTATCAAGTATCTTAAAAAATGCTCCACATCCTTAGCCATCAGGGAAATGCAAATCAAAACTTTCCTGAGATATCATCTCACCCCGGTCAGGATGGCAAAAATCCACAATACAAAGAGCAACAAATGCTGGAGAGGATTTGGAGAGAGGGGAACTCTCCTGCATTGCTGATGGGAATGCAGGCTCATACAACCACTCTGGCGAGCCATCTGGAGATTCTTAAAAAAATTAAAGAGCGTGAGCTGGCCTTCCGGGGGCTCCGAGCGTTCACGTCCCAGCCCCGCCACCTTCCTCCCCTGGGCCTCCGCCATACCGATGTACCAGGTAAAGCCCCATCACAGAGGCAGCGCGCCTCTGAGTGTAGAGCTGCCAACCTGCCTGTATCGGCTGCCCAACGTGCACCTGCAAGAGCGCCAGTCCCGCGGCCGCCGCGGGCCACGTGCAGGAAACATCAGATCCGTCTCTGCAAGCCCTCGAATCCCGTCAAGATGATATTTTGAAGCGTTTATATGAGTTGAAGGCAGCAGTCGATGGCCTTTCCAAGATGATTAACACTCCAGATGCGGACTTGGACGTAACCAATATCCTGCAGGCTAATGAGCCCTTGACTGTAACTACCAATACATTAGACTTAAATTCCGTGCTTGGGAAGGACAATGGGGTTCTGAAAGACATCGTGATGAATGCAAACCCAGCCTTCCCACCTCTCTCTCTGCTGGTGCTGCACAGGCTGCTCTGTGAGCGCTACAGGGTCCTCTCCACCATGCACACACATTCATCAGTCAAGAGTGTGCCGGAGAACCTTTTCAAATGCTTTGGGGAATAGCGTAGAAAACAGTCCCACCATGAATATCAGCTGGGTTTCACTTTGATTTGGAAGAATGTGCCAAAAACACAGATGAAGTTCAGTGTGCAGACGATGTGCCCCATTGAAGGAGAAGGGAACATCGCACGTTTCCTGTTCTCTTTATTTGGCCAGCAGCATAATGCTGTTGAGTTAACCCTCATAGATAGCTGGGTGGATATCGCTATGTTTCAGCTCAAGGAGGGGAGCAGTAAAGAAAAAGCAGCCGTTCTTCGTGCCATGAACTCTGCTTTGGGGACGAGTCCGTGGCTACTCGGGAACGAGCTCACGGTAGCAGATGTGGTGCTGTGGTCTGTGCTCCAGCAGACCGAGGGCAGCAGCATGGCGGCACCTGTCAGTGTGCAGCGATGGCTGAAGTCCTGCGGGGACCTGGCCCCTTTCAGCACTGCCCTGAAACTGCTGGCCCCTTTCAGCACTGCCCTGAAGCTGCCCCAGTGAACCCCAGCAGCTGGTCTTAAGGGCTTCTTATTGAGGACCTGTGCTGCTGCATCTCTACCGTCAGGAAAGAGCCTTGACCAGAACCAACATCTTTTCATTTAGGCCACTTGTCAGGTATCAATAAAACACTGTGTGATTTACACATTTTATTTAAAAAAATTAAAGATTGAAATGCCATATGACCTGCGATTCCACTTTTGGGAATAACCTCCCATACAGCAAAACTTCACCTCGATAGCACGAGCACGACCATGTTCATAGCAGCACTATTTAAAATAGCAAAGTCATGGAATCAATCCAAATGTCCAACAGTTGAGTGGATACGGAAAATGTGGTTACATCTATACAATGGAGCACTACTCAGCTATCAAAAATGATGAATTACTGGAATTTGCCGGGAAATGGATGGGATTAGAAACAATTATATTGAGTGAAGTATCCCACACAGAAAATTAAGCTCCGTAAGTACTCCCTAATAGGTGGCTCCTAGTACCAAGCCCACTTAGAGACACTCAAAGATAAATCTCTGTAATACCTACAGTAATTGCAAAAATTATGAACAGGAGAGATGGGGAAAGAGGGACACACCAGTAACAAGGAGAGAGGGGACCATGTTACAGCAGAGAAAATAGGCCTCCGTCAAAGACTGCAAGTAAGTAATGAGATATCTGGTTAAGTTCACACACTCTCCTTCCTGATCATTTACATCTAAGGGGTTATGATCTTACCAGAAGGGGAGGGTGTATAGTCTGGCAGATAGAAATTAACCATATCGCAAATGGGTGATTGACCCCTCCCTCACCGTGGTTTCCTAATTTTATTACATCTACCTTTGAATATAGTCTTATAGCAAGAGTCTAATTTAACAGGTTTTTAATCTCTGGCCAGGGGGTGACATCCAATAACCATCAGGATGGAGTGAGGGGCATTGCAGGAGCAACAAAACTGAAAAAAATAAATCAATGAACCATAATCTGGAACATCAGAGACTCTATATCAACCACTTAGAAATAGGCCAGCCTAATCTCTCCCCATACTGAAGCTCAGGGAAATTTGCGGAAGAGGGGGCGGTAAGATTGTAAGAGCACAAGGATAGGAGGAGTAACAATATGCAACATTCTCCACACAAGTTAGGGCTGAAGCAATCATAATTGGACTTTGCATGCCCTGCGCAATGTTTAACACACTAGTGACCCAACAAAGTCTAGCGTTTGCTAAAGGTACTAGGATCCTTGGAGGCAAGGGATTGACAGCCACAGTAGTGTTCCTATGCTTAAAGGGAACACAGGAAATAGTTCTGGGAAATGCCATTGGGCCTTGCACCTCGTGGGAGAGGAGGACCCAGAGGAGAATTTGACATGCTCATTAAAGGATGCTCCGGGGATGGGAGGGGGAGGCACTGAGGGATGGAAAGGAAAGGGGGGTTGGGGGGAAAGGAGGATGGGGGTTGGAAGGAGGGGGAGACCGGTATACCTCTTAAGTTTGTATGAGTGGAAATAAAATAAGAAAGAAAATTGGGAGTTCTCTGTGACCACTGTGAACTCTTTATGACCTCTAAGTGTTCAAAATGACTTCTGTGAGCTATGGGCACTATGTGGTTTCTGTGACAACTATGAGCTCTCTATGAATTCTTTGAGCTCTGTATAACGACTCTGAGCTCTCTATGAACATTAGGAGCACTCTATGGCCATTATGAGCTGTGTATAACAAATATGGGCTATGACCACTGTGAGATCTTTATGATCACTATGAACTCACTATGACAATTATCTATGATCACTCTGAGCTCTCTATGACCACTATGACCTATGACCAATGTTAGTTCTCTATGAACACTATGACTTATGACCACTGTAATCTCTATATGTCCTCTAGGAGCCATGATGATTGCGACCTGTCTATGGCCACTATGACCTCACTATGCCCATTATAAGCTATATCTACTATGAGCTCTCTAAGACCTATGTGAGGTATAAGCAATATGAGCTATCTTTGAGAATTGTGATCTCTCTGCTAGCATTGTGACCTCTTAATTACCACTGTGAGCTCTCTATGACCAGTGCGAGCTAGGATCACTGTGAGTTCTCTATGACTACTATGTTCTATGGGCTTCCAGGACCACTATATGGTCTCTATGAGGATGAGGAGCTGTGACCACTCTAATCTCTCTATCACTACTATGACCTGTGACCACTATAAGCTTTCTATGACCACTCTGATCCATGAACACTGTTAGCTCTCTATGATCTCTGTAACCTATGACCATTGTGAGCTTAGCATGACCACTGTGAGCTCTTTATGACCACTATGAGTTTTGACCACTGTGTGCTTTCAATGATCACTAAGTCCTCTCCATGATGACTATGACCTATGACCCCTGTAAGCTCTCTATTGCCACAGTGAGCTATATTGCCAGTGTATGAGCTTTCTATGAAGTCTGTGAGCTCTCTATGACCACTGTGAGCTCTCTTTGACAACTGTGAGCTTTCTATGACCACAGTGAGCTATCTATCATAATTGTCAGCTCTCTACGAACACTGTTGGCTATGTGTAAGGACTCTGAACTCTCTATGACCATGACGAGATATGACCACTGTCAGCTCTCTATGATGATTCTGAGCTCTCTATGACTATTATGATCTATGACCCCTGTGAGGTCTCTATGACCACTATGAGCTCTCTATTACCACTCTGTACTCTTTATGTCCTTTTGGATTTTCTAGGACCATTATGAGCTATGATCCCTATGACTTCTCTATGATCATTGTGAGCTATGACTATAAATACTCTATGTCCACTCTGAGCTTTCTGTAACCACTTGTGAGTTTTGACATCTTTGAACTATGTCCACTGTGAGCCCTCTCTGAACACTGTGAGCTTTTTATAACTATAGTGAAGTCTGTATGACACTATGACCTCTGTATTGCAACTGTGAGCCCTCTCTGAACACTGTGAGCTTTTTATAACTATAGTGAAGTCTGTATGACACTATGACCTCTGTATTGCAACTGTGAGCTCTCTATGACCAATGGGAGCTCTCTGTGAAAATTATGAGTTTTCTACATCCACTGTGAGCTCATTATGTCCACTATGACCTTTCTATGACCACATGACCTATGACCATTATGAGAACTCTATGACAACTGTGAGTTCCCTATGTCCACTATGAGCTATGACCACTATGACTCTCTATGACCAATGAGTTCATTCCATGATGACCGTGAACTCTCTATGATCACTGTAAGTGATGACCATTATGAGCTCTCTGTTACCATTGGGGGCTCTCTATGATATCTGAGAACTCTCTATGATGACTGTGAGCTCTGTTACCACTATGAGCCTTCTACAAGCACTATGAGCTATAACCACTTTGAGCTCTCTATCACCACTGCGAGCTGTAATTACTATGAGCTCTCTATGCTCACTACGTGTTCTCTATGATCACTATGAGCTATGACCACTATGAGCCCTCTGTGAAGACTGTGAGCTATGAGCACTATGAGCTCTCTCTATGAGCACTGTGAGTTCTCCGTGAAAAATGTCAGCTTACTTTGCCAACATTAACTCTCTATGACGACTGTGAGCTCTTTATGACCACTATGAGCTATTATCACTGTGATCTCTCTATGACAACTGTGTTCTCTCTTTGACCAATATGTTCTATGCCCACTTTGAGCTATGACCACCTTAAGCCCTCTGTGGTGATTATGAGTTTTGTATGGCCTCTGTGACCTATAACACTGTGAGCTCTCTATGACCACTATGAGTTCTCTATGCCCCTGTGAGCTATGACCACTGTGAACTCTCTGTTACCACAGTGAGCTAAGATTAGTATGAGCTTTCTTTGACTTGTGTGAGCTTTGTCTGACCACTATGAACTGTCTATGATCACTGTGAACTTTCTATGATGACTGTCACCTCTCTATGACCAATTTCTCCTCTCTATGACCTGTATGAGGTATGACAACTTGAGCTCTTTATGACCACTGGAAGGTCTCTATGATGACTTTGAGTGCTCTATGTTGACTATGACCTCTCTATGGCAACTGTGAGCTCTCTATGACCACTGTGAGCTTTCTATGAGCACTATGATCTATGAGCACAGTGATATCTCTATGACCATTGTTACCTTGACTAGTGTTAAGGCTCTATGACTCTGAGCTCTCTATGACCACTGTGAGCTTTCTATGAGCACTATGATCTATGAGCACAGTGATATCTCTATGACCATTGTTACCTTGACTAGTGTTAAGGCTCTATGACTCTGAGCTTTCTATGACCACTGTGACCTATGACTACTGTGAGCTCTTTATGACCACTTTTCACTCTCTATGACCACTGTAAGCTCTCTATGATGACTTTGAGCTATCTATGACCACATTGAAAAAAGATCTATGACTACTATGTGCTCTCTATGACCACAGTGAGTTTTCTATCATCATTGTCAGCTCTCTACAAACAATCAGCTGTATTTGAGGTCCCTGAGCTCTCTATGACCATGATGATTGTCAACTCTCTACGATGATTCTGAGCTCTCTATGAGTACTATGATATATGAACACTGTGAGCAATCTATTACCATTATTAGCTATGAGCACTGTGAACTCTCTGTGAAGACTATGAGTTCTCTATGACCACAGTGAGCTATGAGCACTCTGAGCTCTGTATGACCAATATGAGCTATGACCACTGTGAGCTCTCTATGACCACTGTGAGCACACTATGCACTGTGAGCTGTGACCACTATGAGTGCTCTATTACAATTTTGATTGCACTATTGCCACTGTGAATTCTGTATGAAAACTGTGACCTCTCTATTACAACTGTGAACTCTCTAAAATCAGTTTGAGTCCTCTATGTCATAATGATCTCTCTGTAACCATAATGACCTCTTTAGTTGCACTGTGAGTTATGACCACTGTGAACTCTCTATGACAACTGTGAGCTTTACATGACCCCTATGACCTAAGAATACTTTGAGCTGTCTATGACCACAATTATCTATGACCACAATGAGCTCATTATTAACACTATAAGCTATGGCCATAGTGACCTTTCTATGACAATTATGAGTTCTCTATGACCACTCTGAGCTCTCTATGACCAATATGAGCTGTGACCACTGTGAGATCTGTGTGACTATTATGAGCTCTCTATGACTATTATTATCTATAACTACAATGAAATCTCAAAGGCCACTGTTACCTCAATGACAACTATTGGCTCTCTATGACCACTGTCATCTCTATACGAGCACTATGATCTAATACCACTGTGAGCTCTATATTACCAGAGAGAGCTGTGACTACTATAAGATTTCAATAGCCTCTGTGAGTTCTCTCTGCCCACTGTGAGCTCTTGATGACAACTGTGATGTATCTATGAATACACATAGCTCTCTATGATCACTGTCACTTTTCTATGACCACTGTCAGGTGTATATGACCACTGTGAGCTTGCCAGGACCACTATGAGATAATGAACACTGTGACCACTGTGAGCTCTCTACTGTCACTCTGAGCACTCTGACCATTAAGACGGCTCTATGACTACTATAAGTTATAACCACTATTAATTCCCTATGACCGCTGGGATCTCTCTATGATCACTGTGATGTATGACCACTGTGAGCTATGACCACTATGAGGTGCATGTGGCCACTGTAAGTTCTTTATGACAACTGTGATTTCTCTATGAGCACTCTGACTTCTGTATGACCACTGTGAGCTTTCACCATTGTGAGCTCTCTCTGGCCACTATAAATTATGGCCACTCTAAACTCTCTTTGACCTCTGTGGGCTCTCTATGTGCACTAAGATCTATGACAACTGGGAGCTGTCTATGATGACTACAAACTCTCTATAACCACTGTGAGCTCTCTAGGATGACTGAGCATTCTATGACCACTGTGAACTCTATGACAGCTGTGAGCTCTCTATGAACAGTATGAGATCTCTATTACCACTGTGAGCTTTTTATGACCACTGTGATCTATGAATATTGTGAGCTCTCTATGACCACTATAATCTTTGACCACCATAAGTTCTCTACAACCAGAGTGCACTGTTATCCCTTTGAGCTTTCTGTGACCTCTGTGAGGTCTCTCTGCCCACTCTGAGCTCTTTTTTTTTTTTTTTGGGATTTTTTTTATTAAAAATTTAATTATACATTTTAAAATTTTTTTACCAGTTCCCTCCCTCTCCCCTCCTCCCCCCGAACCCCCTCCTCTCCCTCCTCTCCCTCCCCATCCCCCAGTGCCTCCCCCCCAATTCCCAGAGAGTCCTTACTTGTGTACGCCTAACTCTCCACTGGGTCTTCCTCTCCAATGACATAAAAGGACCCAGTGGCATTTCCATAAGCCCTTTCTCTTGTTCCCCTTAAGCATAGGATCACTACTATGGCTGTCAATCACCTTGCCTCCAGGGGTCTCGGTGCCCTTAACAAACGCTTGACTTTATGAGGGCAACAGTGCATTGGACATTGCGCAGGGCATGCAAAGTCCCATTATGATTGCTTTGGCCCCAACTATTGTTGAGAATCTTGCAAATCGTTGCTCCTCCCATCCTTTTGCTCTTACAATCTTACCGCCCCCTCTTCCGCAAATGTCCCTGAGCTCCAGGATGGGGAGAGATTAGGCTGGCCTAGTTCTAGGTGATTGATATAGAGTCTCTGAAGTTCTGGATTGTGGTTGGTTGATTTCTTTTGCAGTTTTGCTGCTCCTGCAATGCCCTTCACTCCATTCTGCTGGGCACTGTATGTCACCCCCTGGCCAGAGACAAAAGCTGTTAAACTGGAGTCTTGTTATAATAGCACATTCAAGGGTATATGTAATAAGAGTAGGAAACCTCAGTGAGGGAGGGGTCCATCACCCATTTGCAAAAATGATTACTTTTTATCTGTTAGACTATATGCCCCCCCTTCTGGTGAAATCAGGAAAGAACGTCTGTGAACTTAACCTGGTTTCTCATTACTTACTTGCAGCCCTTGATGGAGGCCTATTTTCTCTGCTGTAACATGGTCCCCTTTCTCCTTGTTTCTGGTTTGGCCCTCCTACCCCATCTCTCTTGTTCATAATCCTTGCAATTACTGTGTTACATAGGTTTACTTTTAAGTGTCTCAATGTGGGCTGGATGAGTTTGGTACTAGGAGCCACCTATTAAGAAGTACATACGGCGCTTAATTTTCTGGGTTTGGGATACTTCACTTAATATAATTCTTTCTAATGACATCCATTTCCCAGCAAATTCCAGTAATTCATCATTTTTGATGGCTGAGTAGTACTCCATTGTATAGATGTACCACAGTTTCCTTACCCACTCGTCAACTCTTGGACATTTAGGTTGATTCCATGACTTTGCTATTGTAAACAGTGCTGCTATGAACATGGTCGAGCTTGTGCTATCGAGGCGAACCTCTGCTGCATGGGGGGTTATTCCCAAAAGTGGGATAGCAGGGTCATATGGCATTTCAATCTTTAATTTCTTTAAGAATCTCCAGACAGCTCGCCAGAGTGGCTGTATGAGCTTGCATTCCCACCAACAATGTAGGAGAGTTCCCCTCTCTCCACATCCTCTCCAGCATTTGTCGTTGTTTGTATTGTGGATTTTTGCCATCCTGACCGGGGTGAGATGGTATCTCAGGGAAGTTTTGATTTGCATTTCCCTGATGGCAAAGGAAGTGGAGCATTTTTTAAGATATTTGTTAGACATTTTAATTTCATCCCTGGTAAAGTTTCTTTGAAGTTCCATGGCCCATTTTTTAATTGGGCCAGTGTTTTCCTTGGAGTTTAGTTTTCTAAGTTCTTTGTGCACTCTGGACAGTAGAGCTCTGTCAGATACGTGGTTAGTGAAGATTTTCTCCCATTCTGTGGGTGGCCTTTGAGCTCGTGTTACAATCTCTTTATCTGAACAGAAGCTCTTTAATTTCACAAGATCCCAACTGTTGAGAGTTGGTAGCAGTGACTGTGCCATTGGATGTCTGTTTAGGAAATGTTGGCCTAGCCCAATCAGCTCGAGGGAGTTCCCTATCCTTTCAACTATGGTTTTTAAAGTCTCTGGCCTTAAATCAAGGTCCTTGATCCATTTGGAATTAAGTCTTGTACATGGTGACAAGTATGGGTCCAACTTTAATCTTCTGCATGTGGAGATCCAGTTTTGCCAGCACCATTTGTTGAAGATGCTGTTTTTTTTCCATTGGATTCTTTGGGCCCCTTTGTCAAAGACCAAATGGCTGTATTTTTGTGGGCTTATATCTGGGTCTTCAATCCTTATCCATTGATCTGTGTGTCTATTTTGGCCAGTACCAGGCTGTCTTTATAACTATGGATTTGTAGTATAAACTAAGGTTTGGTATGGTAATACCTCTAGCAGTGTTTTTGTTACTCAGGATTGTCTTTGCTGTCCTGGGTCTTTTGTGCCTCCATATGAATTTTGAGATTATTTGGTCAACTTCTTTAAAGAATTGCTTTGGGATTTTAATTGGTATAGCATTGAATTTGTATATTGCCTTTGGTAGGATGGTCATTTTTACGATGTTGATTCTACCAATCCAGGAACATGGGAGGTCTTTCCACCTTCTGGTGTCTTCTGCTATTTCTTTCTTTAGGGTTTTAAAGTTTTCATTGTAAAGGTCTTTTACCTCCTTGGTTAGGTTTATACCACGGTATTTCATTTTTTTAGGGGCTATAGTAAATGGGATTGTTTCTCTCAATGCTTTTTCACTTCTTTCATTCTGGGCATATAGGAAGGCCTCTGATTTTTGCACATTTATTTTGTATCCTGCCACCCTGCTGAACTTCTCAATTAATTCCAGTAGCTTCCTGGTGGAGTTTTTGGGATCACTCAGGTATAAGATCATGTCATCTGCAAATAGGGATAGTTTGACTTCTTCCTTGCCGATTTGAATCCCTCTTATGTCCCTTTCTTGTCTTATGGCTTCAGCTAAGACTTCAAGTACAATATTGAATAGAAGTGGTGAGAGTGGACAGCCTTGTCTAGTTCCTGATCGAAGTGGGAATGCTTCCAATTGTTCCCCATTGAGCATAATCCTTGCTGTAGGCTTGTTGTATACAGCTTTTATTATATTGATAAAGGTTCCTTCCATTCCTACAGTCTCTAGCGTTTTGATCATAAAAGGCTGTTGGATTTTGTCAAAGGCTTTTTCTGCATCTATGGAGAGTATCATGTGGTCTTGGACTTTGGACTGGTTTACATGATGAATTACATTTATTGATTTGCGTATGTTGAACCAACTTTGTGTGCCGGGGATGAAGCCTACTTGGTCCCCGTGAATGATCTTTTTGATATGTTTTTGAATCCGATTTGCTAAGACTTTGTTGAGAATCTTTGCATCTGTGTTCATCAGAGAGATCGGCCTATAGTTTTCTTTTTTAAGTGCATCTTTATTAGGTTTGGGATTAAGACGATATTAGCTTCATAGAAGGAATTTGGCAGTGTTCCTTCCTTTGCTATTTGATGGAACAGTTTAAGGAGTATTGGTGTTATTAACTCCTTAAATGTCTGGTAGAATTCTGTGCTGAATCCATCTGGCCCAGGACATTTTTTGGTGGGAAGATTCGAGATTACTTCTTCAATTTCCTTGTATGTTACAGGACTATTTAAATAATTCACAACTTCCTGATTCAATTTAGGTAAGTTGTGTTTACTTAGAAATTCATCCATCTCTTTTTGTTGTCAAACTTCACAGAGTATAAGTTTTTGAAATATGATGTTATAATTCTCTGGATTTCTTGGGTATCCGTAGTGATAACTCCATGTTCATTTCTAATTTTGTTAATTTGGGTTTTCTCTCTCTTGCTTTTGGTTAATTTAGCTAGGGGTGTATCAATCTTATTGATTTTTTCAAAGAACCAGCTTTTTGACTGGTTGATTTTTTCCTATCGTTTTCTTAATCTCGATTTCAGATATTTCTCCCCTTATTTTGCTAATCTCCTCTCTTCTATTACTTTTGGGATCAGATTGCTCAAGTTTCTCCAAAGCCTTAAGCTGCATCGTTAAATTATTTATTTCTGATGTTTCCAATTTTCTGATGTAGGCATTAAGAGCTATGAACTTACCTCTTAGAACAGCTTTCATTGTGTCCCAGAGATTTTGGTAAGTTGTATTCTCATTTTCGTTCACTTTCAGAAAATCTTGAATTTCCCGTTTAATTTCTTCCTGAATCCAGTTCTCATTCAGCATCATATTGTTAAGTTTCCAGGAGTTAGTGTATTTTCTCTTGTTTGTTGTGTTGTTGTGGATGTCCAGCTTTAGGCCGTGGTGGTCTGATAGGGCACAGGCTAGAATTTCGACTTTTTTGTATTTGTGTAGATTCATTTTGTGGCCCAATATGTGATCTATTTTGGAGAAAGTTCCGTGTGCTGCTGAGAAAAATGTGTATTCTTTGGTACGTGGGTGAAAAGTTCGATAGAGATCTGTAAGGTCCATTTCAGTAAGGGTTTGGTTAAGCTCCAAAGTGTCTCTGTTAAGCTTTTGACCTGTTGATCTATCCCATGTTGAGAGGGCGGTGTTGAAATCCCCGAGATTTATTGTTTGGGGGTTGATTTCTTGCTTTAGACGCTGTAGGGTTTTCTTAATGAATGTGGAGGGGGCCCATATTGGGTGCATATATGTTCAGTAATGTGAAGTCTTCCTGGTGAATTGTACCTGTGACTAAAATGTAGTATCCATCTGTGTCTCTTATGATTTTCTTTGGTTTGAAGTCCACTTTGTCTGAAAGCATAATTGCTACCCCTGCCTGTTTCCTGGTTCCATTAGCTTGCAAGATTTTGGACCAGCCTTTCATTCTTAGGACGTGCCTATCTTTTTTGGTGAGATGAGTTTCCTGAAGGCAGCAGATTGTTGGATTGTGGTTTCTAATCCAAGTTTGTAATCTTTGTCTCTTAATCGGTGAGTTAATGCCGTTGACATTTAATGTTATAATGGAGAAATTATTTTTAATTCTGGACATTTTTTATGTTTAGTAGATTTTGTAAGCATGTTGTTTAATATTTATATTTTGTTGGTATTATACTTCCATTCTGTCCTCCTGGATACGCTTGTTCTTTTTTTCAAGCTTGAGTATCATTTCTAGCATTTTTTGAAGGCCTGGTTTGGTAGACATGTATCCCTTCAAGTTGTCTTTGTGCTGAAAAACTTTTCTTTCTCCCTCAAACATGACAGATAGTTTTGCCGGGTATATCAGTCTGGGTTGGCATTTTTGCTCATTTAATACTTGAAGTATGTCTCTCCAAGCTCTTCTTGCTTTTACTGTTTCCATTGAGTAGTCATTTGTTATTCTAATAGGTTTACCTTTAAAAGTGAGTTGCTTTTTTCCTCTTGAAGCTCTCAGCACCTTTTCTTTGTCTTGAATGTGGAGTGTTTTGACTATTATTTGCCATGGCGATTTTCTATTTTGGTCATATCTGTTTGGAGTGCGAAATGCCTCTTGTATTTGGATAGGCCTCTCATTCTTTAATTGTGGGAAGTTTTCATTTATGATGAATTGAAATATTTCCTCAGGTGTGGTATTTTGGGATTCTTGTTCTGGTATTCCATGAATGCGCATGTTAGGTTTCTTCAGGGTGTCCCATATTTCTTGAATGTTCCTCTCCAGTATCTTTTTGGCTTTAACAATCTCTTCCATTGAGCTGGTTAATTCTCCTACTTTGTCTTCAAGATCTGAGATTCTATTTTCTGCCTCATTTGTTCTGCTGATAAGACTCTCTGTCGAGTTTTGGGTTGAAGATAACTTATCTCTTAGTTCAATTTTAAACTCTGCCTGAGACTGTTTTACCTGCTCTATACCTATTTTTGTTTCTTGAACTGTTTTTCTCAACTCCTCCAGGTTCCTGTTGTGTTCCTGTTCAAAGTGGTTGATACGGTTATTTAACTCTTCTCGGATTCCTCTTTCATATTATTAATCATGGTAATGATCATACTCTGAAAGTCGTTATGTTGGGTCTGGCTTTCATGGCTATTTTCTATGGATTTGTTCTGGTCGCAATCCATCGTTATGGGATTGATTCTTTTGGTGGGAGATTGTTCTTGGGGTTTGTTTCTCGTGGATCTGCACTTTGACTTGTACATTGTTGTTTTTTTTTTTTAGAACCTTTCAGTTTCTGTGTGTTTTTTACTGAACCGATGTAGTTGGTATTGTTACACCTGCCAGTTGTTACTAGTGCTTGCCTTGGATTGGGTATGTTTGTGTATTGGTATTGTTATATCCTAGATGAGACTACTAGGATGTTAGTACGTCAGTTACATAACCAGGGGATGAATATAAGTATGGTAGTGCACTTTTATGATCTAGTGTTTTGGTGAAATGTGAGGGTGGGTGGTGTACTCCCTGGAGTTGTATGTTTTTGGGGTGGCTGTATGAGGAAGCTGACCTACAACATTGATACTAGAAAGGATCAGTAAGGTGAAAGAAAAGAAAAAGAGTAAGGAAAAAAAAAAAAGGTTTCCTTATCTTTAGGCTGGATGTGAAGAGTCTCCCATGTGATACAATGGTTGTAGTGAAGTCCAGATGTATGGCCTGTGTTCTCTTTGTTCCTTAGAGTTTTGCTTGGGTTTCCTTTGTACTCTATTGAATTCTGAGTAGAAGTGTGACTTCCGTGGACCACATGTGTAGGTCCCCGGTGGGCCAGAGAGGCAGAGGGTCTGATGTTGATGGCAGAATTCTTCACCTGCGACCTGAGGGGGGGCAGAGGGGCAAGGGGCGGGAGGGCACAAGGGGCTGGTGTCCGGGGCGGGGCCCCAGAGGCTAAGCTGGCGGCCACGCGTGGGTGCTGCTGGCCGGGTGGCTGGGCTCCGGGGTGGGGGGCGGGGCTGGGAGGGGCTAGCTCTCACCTGGGCTCTGGTTCCGGTTCGGCGCGGAGAGGGGGCTGGGGGGGCTGGGGGCAAAGCCGGCGGCCGCGCGCGCGGGTGCTGCTGGCCGGGCGGCTCGGCTCCGGGGTGGGGGGCGGGGCTGGGAGGGGCTCGCTCTCACCTGGGCGCTGGTCGGGGTTCGGCGCGGAGGGGGGCTGGGGGCAAAGCCGGCGGCCGCGCGCGCGGGTGCTGCTGACCAGGAGGCTCGGCTCCGGGGTGGGGGCCACTCTGAGCTCTTGATGACAACTGTGATCTATGACCACAGTGAGGTTTCTGTGATGACTGTCAACTCTGCATGATGACTGTCAGCTCTCTATGACCAATATGTGCTGACGACTGTGAGCTCCCATTGTCCATTTTGTTCTATGTCCACTGTGAGTTATGAACCCTGTGACCTCTCTATGTTCACTATGAGCTATGAACATTGTGAGCTCTATGTTACCACTAGGAACTATGACCACTGTGAGTTCTCTATGACCACTATGGTCTGTGACCACAGTGAGCTCTTTATCAACTCGACAAACTATGACCAGTTTGAGCTCTCTATAACAATTATCAGTTTCCCATGACCACTGTTAGGTATGACCACTGTGAGCTATCTATGAGCACTATGACATATGACCACTGTAGGCTCTCTATGACCAATATGAGATATGATCACTGTGAGCTCTCTGTGGCCACTATGGGATCTCTATGACCATTATGAATTATGACCACTGTGAGCTATCTATTACCACTCTGAGCCCTTTATGACCAGTATTACTTCTTTATGAGCTATTATGAGCTATAACTACAATGAAATCCCTAAGAACATTATGAGCTCCTCTGAATAATGTGAGCTATGATCACTGTGAGTTATGACCACTATGAGCTCTCTGTGGCCACTAAGATCTATGCCACTGTGAACTTTCATTGTCCATGATGAGCCCTCTATGACCACTGTTAGCTCTTTTGACATTTGTGAGCTCTCTATGAACAATATGAACTATGACCACCATGAGTTTTTTATGAGTTCTATGAGCTCTCAATTACCATGAGAGGCTACAACCACTGTCAGCTGTCTAGGATCACTCTAAGCTGTCTATGAACACTGTGCATGCTCTATGAACATTTTGAATTTTGAGCATTGTCAACTGTCTAATGAGCATTGTGAGCACTCTCTGACATCTATGAGCTCTCTATGATCACTATGACCTATGTCCATTGTGAGCTCTCTCTGACAGTACTGAGCTCTCTATGACCAATATGTGGTATGAACACTGTGAACTCCCAATTATCACTGTGAACTTTCTATGACTCACCATGAGCTATGAATAATGTGAGCTTTCTATGACCAATGTGAGCAATGAACACTCTGAGCTCTCTAAGACCACTATGACCTATAACCACTCTGAGTTTTCTGTGAGCACTATGAGCTTTCAATGACACCTTTGGACTATGACCACTGAGAGCTCTCTATGACCATTGTAAGTATTCTATATATACTGTGAGTTCTCTGTGACTACTGTGAGCTATGACCACTGTGAGCTCTGACCACTATGAACTCTCTGTGACTCTCTATGTGATGACTGTCAGCACTCTATGACCACTATGATCTCTATGACCACTATGATCTCTCTAATACTACTGTGAGCTCTGAATATTATGAGCTATCTGTGACCACTCTGAGTTCTCTTTGAGCTTTCTATATTCACTATGATCTATGACCACTGTGAGCTCTCTATGACAACTATGAGATCTCTATGACCACTGTGAGCCCTCTATGACCACTATGATCTATAACCACCATGACTCTCTCTGACCACTATGAGATCCCTATGACCACTGTGAATTATGACCCCTGTGAGTTATGATGAATATGAGCTCTCTATGACCAAGGTGATCTCTCTATGACTACTATGTCCTCTCTATCACCACTGTGAAATATGAACATTGTCAGTTTTCAATGACAACTATGAGATTGCTATGGCCACTGTGAGTGCTCTATGACCATTATGAACTATGAGCATTGTGAGCTATCTATGAATTGTGAGCACTCTGTGACAACTATGAACTCCCTATGATTATTATGAGCTATGACCACTATGAGCTCTCTTTGTCCATTATGTGCTCTCTATGACCACTGTTAGTTTTAAACCTATGCCCTATCTATGCTCACTATGAGACATGACTACTGTGAGCTCTCTATGACCACTATGAATTCTATATGACCACTATGAGCTATAACCACTGTGAGCTCTCGATGATAATTATGGTCTCTGACCCCTGTGAGCTCACTATCAATACTGAGATATGACCATGTTGAGCTCTCTGTTATGATTACGAGTTCTTTACAACTACTCTGAGCTATGACCACTGTGAGCTCTCTATGACCACTATGGTTTATGACCACTGTGAGGTCTCTTTTAACACTATGAGCTATGAACACTGGGAGCTCAAGATAAAGATTAAGTGTACTATATAACTATTGTGAGCAATGATCACTTTGACCTCTCTATGACCCCTGTGAGCTCTCTATGACAACAATGAATTATGGACATTGTGAGCTCTTTGGGATAATAATGAGCTCTGACCACTTTGAGCTCTCTATGACTGCTGTGAGCTCTATATGACCACTATGAACCATTATGAGAGAGTTGTGAACATTATGAATTTTCTATGACTTCTGTGATCTATGTCAACTGTGAGCTCTCCATGAAAACAGTAAGCTCTCATATAACCATTGTTAGTTCTCTATTACAACTATGAGCTAGAAACACTATGAGCTCTCTATGACCACTAAGAGCTATGAGTACTGAGAGCTCTCTATGATCACTGTGACCTCTCTATGAACACTTGATTTATGACATCTATGAATTCTCTATGACCACTATGAGCTACCAGCACTATGAGATCTCTATGACCAATGTAACATTCCTGATAACTATGACCTCTCTATGACCACTTTGAGCTCTCTCTGACCACTGTGAGCTATGATCACTGTGAGCTCTCATAGATCACTATGATCTATGAAAACTGTGTGCTATTAACAGAGAGAGCTGTGACCACTATGAGCTTTCTATGCCCTCTCTGAGCTCTCTTTGCCCACTGTGAGCTCTTGATCACAACTGCAAGGTATGACCTCAGTGAGCTCTCTTTGACAACTTTGACCTCTGTATGTCCACTATAACCACTCTATGACCAGTATGAGTTACAACCACTATGAACTACTTATGACAACTGTGAGTTCTCTATGACAACTGTGAGTTATGTACAGTGTCATGGTTTGAAATGTGTCCCCCAGTCTCATGTTTGGCAAGGTCATGGAACCTTGAGAGGTAGAGCCTTGCTGGAGGAAGGTAGTCACAAGGGGTGGATCGTGAGGTGGATTAGACCCACCCTACCTCCAGGAGAAGTTAGCTTTTTGCTGCAAGCAGTCTATAGCTCTCAGCTTCCATAATGTCTGCGGTGACTTAGCTTCCTCCAGTTTTGGCCAGCCAGCCATTTCACCTCTGCTTTGAGAGACTGTACTTTCCCTCTCAAACCGTAAGCTGAATAAACCTCCCTTTCTCCCTTAAGTGCTCTCTCACAGTAATAGTTAAGAGTAACCGTTACAGAAATTGGTACCCGGTGTGGGGTGTTGCTGTGAGATTAAGAACAGCTGGTATGAAGCTGAGAAAAGTTGGTACCCAGAAGCATGGTCAATGATGTGATGTGGCTAGTGTGCTTTTGGAACTGTTTGTTGGGAGAAATACGGAGAACTTTGGGACTTTGTGCTGGGAAAGTGTTTGCGTCTTGGCGGTTGGGCCAAAGGGACCTTTCTTGTGAGAGCTCAGAGGAGAGCAATCCTGTGAGAGACACAGACAGTGGAAGCCCAGCTTTTGATGGTCTAGAGGGGAACAGAGACTGTGTTTGCAACTGGACGAGTGACACATGGAGCCATGGGTTGGCCGAGAGTTTAGTGAAGTTTTGCCCTCATCCTGAAAGTTTGCCTGAAATTAAGCTGGAGTGCTTGGCGGAGGAAATTTCAAAGCAATGTAGTCTTGACAATGTGATATGGCTACTTTTTAGCTGTCTTCAGAGTTATGAAATAGAGCAAAGAATCAGGCAGGAAGAAGTAAAAACTGTAAAATCCAATGATGAAAAATACAATGGCAAACAGAGTTGAACCAGGAAGAAGCAGAGAACAAAATGGCTTTTGAAGAGATTAGCTCCATTTGTAAATCAAAGCCTGCTCTTAATATGAATAATAGGAGAGGCCCTAGCTTGAGGGCAATATCCTCAGGGAAGGCTCCCACTCATAAGAATGCAAATTCTTTCAGAAGACTGGAGCTAAAGGGTGGAGTTCCAAAACAAGAATTGGTTTCTCTTACCAAACAACTCCCTAGGAGTGAAAGAGATGGTCAATAAGAGAAGCAGAATCATCTGTGATTCAAAGGGGCCAGTCTTGGCAAAGTCATCCACGTGGTTCTGGTTTTAGAGGCATCAGTGATGCAAGAGGGAGAAGATCATGGAGTCCTCCTCCAAGATTTCAAAAATTGGCAGAATTCAGGCATCATGAGACAAGAAGCCTGAAGTATAGAGGCCCAAGAAGGGCAGTTTGTGCTGTGGAGTTAAAGCCTGGTTTGAGAAGTAAAGATGTTAGAGATTCCAGACAACGTGGGACACCTGCCAAGGAGAGCTGTATACGCTGGGAGGAGTCAGCTCAAGAGACCAACGTATTCTATGGGCAGCTGCATTGGAGGGGTGGAACCAAAGCTCTTTGGAACTGAGATGATTTCAACAAGAGGCTCACCTGTTGGACTTGGAGCTACAAGATTTGGAATTTGTCCTGCTGTTTTTCGATCTTGTTATGGACCGATCTTACCTGGATATGCCCCCATTCTTTCCTTTTGGAATGGGAATGTTTATTCTATGCCATTGTATATTAGAAGTATGTAACTTGTATTTTGATTTTACAGAAGGCTTTGGACTTTGTACTTTTGGACTGTTGGGACTACCATTGTAATCTATGAAGACTTAAAGTTGGACTGAGTACGGTTTTCATAATGAGATGGCAATGAGCCTGTGCGGGCGAGGGCTGGCATGTCATGGCTTGAAATGTGTCCCCCACAGTCTCATGTGTTTGGCAAGGTCATGACACCTTGAGAGGTAGAGCCTTGCTGGAGGAAGACAGTCACAAGGGGTGGGCCTTAAGGTGGATTAGTCCCACCCTATCTCCAGGAGAAGTCAACTTTTTGCTGCAAGCAGTCTGCAGCTCTCAGCTTCCAAGATGTCTACGGTGACTTAGCCTCCTCCAGCTTTGGCCAGCCAGCCATGCCGCCTCTGCTTTGAGAGACTGTACTTTCTCTCTGGAACTGTATGCTGAATAAACCTCCCTTTCTCCCTTAAGTTGATTGACTTTGAGTGCTCTCTCATAGCAATAGTTAAGGGTAACCATTACAAACAGTGTGCATTATGACCACTATAAGCTCTCTGTGGACACTACAGGGTCACTATTACGATTATGAGCTCTCTATGACCACTATGTACTCTCTATGACCACAGTGAGCTCTCTAGACGACTATGAGCACTCTATAACCATTGTGAGCTTTTTAATGACAGCTGTTAGTTCCTACAAAGAAACCCTATGAGGAATGACCACTGTGAGCCCTCTATTTCCTCTGTGAGCTCTCTATCATCAATAGCTATGACCACTGTGAGTTCTCTATCACCACTATGACCTCTCAATGACCACTTTGAACTATGGTCCATATGAACTCTCTAAGACCTCTGTGAGCTATGACCACTAAGAATTCTCTATGACAACTGTGAGCTCTCTATAACCACTGTGAGCTCTCTATGACCACTGTCACTGCTCTATGACCACTGTGATCTCTCTTAAAACTGTGAGCTCTCTATGGCAATGGTCAGCTCATTATGACAACTGTCAGCTCTATCTCCAATGTGAGCCCTCTACAACCATTGTGAGCTCTCTGTGACCACTATGCGCTCTCTATGACCAGTATGATCTATGACCACTATGAGCTCTCATTGTCCATTATATGTTCTCTACAACCATTGTTAGTTATGAAGTCTGTGGCCTCTCTATGTTCACTATGAGTTATGACCACTGAGAGCTCTCTATGACCATGATGAGCTCTATATGAACTCTAAGAGCCCTGACTTCTGTGAGCTCTCTATGGCAACTATGGTCTATAATCACTGTGAGCTTTCTATCAGATTATGAGTTATGACCACTTTGAGCTCTCCATAACAGTTATGAGTTCTCTATGACCACTGTGAGTGCTCTGTGACCACTATGAGCTCTCTATGAGAACTACAAGCTCTCTGACCACTGTGTGCTCAATTTCACCATTTTGAGATCTCTATGACCATTTTGAGTGTCATAATTGGACACAGGTGTCAACTTTTTTTTATTTCCACTCATACAAACTTAACAGGTACACTGGTCCCCTCCCTCTCTCCAACCTCCCACTGCACTATGCCCCTCTCCCCTCCCCCTCTTCCACATCCCCCAAGGCCTCCCCCTCCGATCCCCAGAGCATCCTTTAATGTGCATGCCAGACTCTGCTTTGGGTCCTCCTCTCCTGATGAGGTGCAAGGACCCAGTGGCATTTCCCAGGCAGTGGGCAGTGATATAACATGTGAGGTTGTGGTGTAACTGTTTATGATTCACAGGCTGTGATGTCACTTCTGAGGCTGTCATGTCAATGGGAGCCTGTGCTATCTGTGGTGAGGCTGTGGTGTCATAGTAAGGCTAGGTAAGATACCCGTGGTAAGGCTGTGATGTCACAGTGAGGTATGTGTCACAATGAGCCTGTATGTCACTGTGCGTGTGATGACCACAGTGAGGCTATGATGTCAAAGGCTGTGTTGTCACTGGTATGGCAGAGTAATGTCAGTGTTCTGACTAATGTCAGTGGTGACACTGTGAGGTGGTCATGTTAACGTGAGATATGATATTGCAGTGAGGCTGTGATATAAGTGATAATAGACTATGACATCACAGTTTGGCTAAGATTCTGTGTTTAGGCTGTGATTTCAGAAGGAGGTGATGTTAGTGATGAGGCTGAGCTGTCACAGTGAAGCTGGTGGGATGTTACTGGTGAGACTGTGATGCCACAGTGTGGTGTGGTGTCACTGTTGAGGCTGTCAAGTGACCCTGAGCCTGAGGTTTGTCAGTGATGAGGCTGTGATATCACTATGGGGCAGGTAGGACACCAGTGTTGATGTAGTGATGTCACAGTGTGGCTGTTATGTCACTATGAGGCTATGATGTCACAGTGTAGCTGTGAGGTCAGGTTTAGGCTGTGTGAATTGAAGTGAGATTGATGTGGAGAGATGAGGCTGATGTCACATTGATGATGTGATATAACTGGTGAGGCTGTGATGCCACAGGGAGGTTATGATGTCCTCATGAGGCGTGTGGTGTCAATGGTGAGGCTGTGATATCACGAGTGTGCTGTCCTACTAATGTGGGGCTGTGATGTCACATGAGGCTTTGTTGGCACAGTGTGGCTATGATGACAAAGTGAGGTTGTGATGTCAGTAGGGACTGTGCTTTCACAGGGAGACTATGTCATTGGTGAGGCTATTGTCACTAGTGAGACTCAATTATCACAGTTTATTGTGTCAAACTGAGGCTTGTGATGTCACTTTGAGGGCTATGATGTCAGAAGTGCATATTTAACTGACAGTAATGCTTTGATTGCACAGTATGGCTATGATTCACAGAGGCTGTGATGTCAGTGGAAGACTGATGTCAGGAGTCTATGATGTAACAGTTGAGCCTGTTGTGTCATTGGGCAGTCTATGAGGCCACTGCGAGGCTGTGATGTTGCAGTGAGGCTCTGATTTCAGAGGTAAGGCTGTGTTGTCCCAGGTGAGGCGGTGATGTCACAATGAGGATGTGTTGGCACAGTGTGGCTGTGATTTCACAGTGAGGTTGTGATGTCACAATGAGTGAAAGTGATTCCACAGGGAGACTATCACTGTGACATAAAACTTCACCACTGACAGCATAGACTCACTGTGGAACATTAGAGTTTCACCAGTGACAATACAGCCTCACCAATGACAGTGATGCTTTGATGGCAGCGTATGGCGGTGATGTCACAATGAGGCTGTGCTGTCACTGTGAAGTTGTGATGTCACTAGGAAAGTTGTGATGTCACAGTGAGGTTGTGATGCCAATTACGACACTGAAGTGTCACAGGGATGCTCTCATGATTCATTGAAACTGCGTGGTCAGTTGTGAAGCTGTGGTGTCACAGTGAGGCGAAGTAGGATGGTAGGGATGAGGGTGTGATGCTGCATTGAAACAATGATTTCAGAGGTAAGCCTGTGATGGTATATAGAGGCAGTTATGTCACATTGAGACTATAACCTCAGAGGTGATGCTGTAATGTCACAGTGAGACTGTGTTTTCTCCAGTGGATGCCATGATATCACAGTGAGGCTGAAATGTCATTGGTGTCAGATATGACATCACAGTTCAGCTGAGGTTTCAGTGGTTAGGCTGTGGTATCAGAAGTGAGGCTGATGTCAGTGATGAAGCTGAGATGTCACAGTGAGGCTGGTATGTTACTGGTGAGTCTGTGATGCCATAGCGAGGCTGTGGTGTCACTGTTAAGGCTGTCACATAACCGTGAGCCTGAGATGTTAGTGATGAGGCTGCAATGTCATAGCGAGGATAGGTAGGATGTCAGTGGTGACACTGATTCTATTATTTCAGAGGTTAGCCTGTTATGTCACAGTGAGACTGTGATGTGACAGTGAGGCTGTGATGTCACAGGTGAGGATGTGATGTCACAGTGAGGCTCTGATGTCACAGTGCAGCTTTGAGGTCAGTGGTTAGACTGTGATTTCAGAAATGAGACAGATGTGAGAGATAATGTTAAGATGTGGCATTGAAGATGTGATTTAACTGGTGAGGCTGTGATGCCACACTGAGGTTATGATGTCACCATGAGGCTGGGGTGTCACTGGTGAGGCTATAATATCACAGTGAGCCTGTCCTATCAGTTTTGAGGCTTGTGATGTCCACGTGAGTCTTTGTTGTCACCAGTAATGCTTTGATATCACAGTGAGACTGAGATGTCAGTGGAGCAAGACAATGACATCACAATAAGGATGTGATTTCAGTGGTTAGGCTGTGATATCAGAATGAGACTGGTGTGAGTGATGAGGGTATAAGTCATAGCGAGGCAGGCCTGTCACTGGTGAGGCCATGATACCATCGTGAAACTTTGATGTCAATGGCAAGACTGATATCACAATGAAGCTGTGATGTAACAGGTGAGCCCATGTTGTCAGGGGGCAAGTTGTGAGGTCACTGTGAGGCTGTGATGTCGCAGTGAGGCTCTAATGTTAGGACTGATTCTGTGAGATGTCAATGAGGCTGGGATATCAGGGGTGGTGCTTGGATTTCACAGTGAAGTTAGGATGTCATTGGTGAGACTATGCTGTCACACTGAGTCTGTGATTTCAGAGGAAAGGTTGCGATGTTGTTAACGTGAGGTTGTCATATTACAGTAAGGCTATGATATGAGTGGTGATAGACTGAGACATCACAGTTTTGCTGAGATTTCATTGGTTAGACTGTGATGTCAGAAGTGAGGCTGATGTCAGTGATGAGGGTGAGATGTCACAGTGAGGCTCAAATGTTACTGGTGGGGCTGTGATGTCTCAGTGAGGCTGTGATGTCACAGTGCAGCTGTGAGGTCAGTAGTTAGGTGATGTGAGAGATGAGGCAGATGTTACATTGATGAGTGATATAACTGGTGAGGCTGTAATGCCACAGTGAGGTTATGATGTCACCATGAGGATGTGGTGTCATTGGTGAGGCTGCAATATCACAGTGTGGCCGTCGTTCCAATTTTAGTATATGTGCTGCCGAAGCGAGCACACAGTGTGGCTGTCATATCACTGGTGAGGCTGTGAGGTCACAGTGAACCTGTGTTGGCACAGTGTG
>JALPQD010000242.1:2542701-2742701 GCA_023101885.1 Typhlomys cinereus
GTGTTTCTCCTCTGAGTAGTTTAGGGGCAACTCAATGGCACCATTAGAAGAATTCACCATGTAACACAAACTACCGGAACATTCTGCACCTGAAACTTTTGTCTGTAATCTCTTATCCTTCTCAGAGCATTTTCTACCCAAAGAGGAATTCTCATGGGTGCTACTGTTTTTCTCCTGTACGCCTCGGCTTTTTCCTCTGATAAATCGAAAGTCACCTGTCCTGACTGTCACCCAGGACAGGTTCTCTGATGTCCTTTCCCAGCTGTCCCGACAGAGACCCACCAGCTCTTCCTCCTCCCTCCAAGACCCTGCTATGCTTTGCTGCGCTGAGCTCAGAGAATGGGAAGTTCAGCAGAATTTGATCAGATGCTTGGATTCTCTTGAACAATATAATTTATTTCAAAAGACACAGACATCTTCATCAACGCAGCAAGGTTTAATTCAATGTCTTTAATGCAGCCAGGCACGGTTAATATAACAGTACACAAAGCCAAAGGTCCGTCTCACCCCCACCCAATTCATAAGGTTGAAATCCTCGCTTCGAATGTGATGGTAGGAAATGGGGTCTTTGGGGCATGTTTAGCACCTGAGGACAAAGCCCTCCTGATTAGGATCAATGTCCTTGTGGAACAGCCGCCATACAGCCAGTTCTTCCACTACATCAGGGTACAGAGGAAGGCGTGGCTAATGAGCCAGAAAACAGGTCTTCCTTGATCTTGGGCTGTCATCTTCCAGAACAGTGAGAAACGCTTCCATGGGTAAGCTAGCTAGTTTATCACATTTTATTATGGCCTCTCAAACAAACTAAGGCACATGAAAGAGTTGTCAGTATGAAAGATTCAACTTTGTGTACTTTGCTTACTTTATGTTATCGATGACTAATCTTCTTGGTTAAAGAGAACGAGAGTTGTGGGGTAACCCACTAAAGAAATTGGGAAATGACCCTAAGTATCTCCCCCACCTCACTGGCACCTCACACACGTTCCTGAAGGGGAAGTCAGTGTTTCGTGAAATTTCTTGTTGATAACTTTTACTGCCGGGAAAAGAAGGGTTTATACCTTTATACCTTGCCTATCTATGAGTAATGTGCTCAATGTGGCGCCATTTACTGAATCTCTGCCATTGAGGACTAAGAATTTAAGCAATGACAATAATAACTAATGCTTATATGGTATCTAATACATGACAGGCACTTGTCTATGGTACCTGTCCTTTAACTGTCATTATAGCCCGTGTATCAGGCATCATTTTGCAGAGGGGAAGAAATAGACACAGTTAGCTAAGTGGTGGAATTTGAGTTTTTAGCTGGCTATAGAGTGTTCCTTGACTTGGCTATAGCACCTTTCAAAGTCAGTAAGTCCCCACAATGTCCTTGATCTGGCCTGGTTGTGAGGGGAAACCATACAGTCTCTCCTTCATGTGTCCTTCCCTCCTTTTATAGTTCCTAAGTAAATCTCTGCATCAAAAGGAGCTTGGCAGACCCTTTGCTCCTCCGAATCTTACCAACATAAACATGGGGTAGATGTGAAATGGACACAACACAGAATGTTGTAAGGAGCTCAAGGGATGAAATTAACAGACTTGGTCTAGGGGTTGGGGACTTTGGGAAGTGATGAGTGAAATTCATTCTAAAACTGAATCTCAAATCTTAAAAAGTTACAACTCCTCATCGGGTCTGTTCTTTTCCAAGCATCTGACCCTTCTTCCCTCCAACAGACTCTCATGATGCCACCAAGCTGGCCTTGAACTTGTGATCCTCTCTTTGCCTCACTACTAAGACTACAGGTATGTGCTACTAGGCCTGTTTTTGTTGTTTGTTTGCTTGCTTGCTTGCTTTTGAGACAGTGTCGCTATAATCCAGGCTGGCCTTGAACTTGTGATCCTCTAGCTTCAATCTCCTAAGTGCTGGGATTGCATTGGGTGCCATCATACTCTTCCTCCCCTCCCCTCTCCTCCCATCCCCTCCCATCCCTTCCTTTTCCTCCCCTTACCTCTCCTTCTGTCTCCTCTCCTCTCCTCCTCCTCTCCTTTCCTCTCTTCCTCTTTCTTCCCCTCTCCCCTGCTCTCCTCCCTTCCTCCATTTCTCTCCTCTTTTCTTCCTTCCTTTCTTCCTTCCTTCCTTCCTTCCTTCCTTCCTTCCTTCTTTCCTTCCTTCCTTTTCTTTCTTTCTTTCTCTTTCTTTCCTTTCTCTCTCTCTCTCTCTCTCTCTCTCTCTCTCTCTCTCTCTCTCTGTCTCTCTCTCTGTCTCTCTCTCTCTCAGAGGCAGGCACTGTGTGTCCCTGTGGAGGCTCAAGGGTGACTTTGAAAATCACTACCTCTTCTTTGCTTTGCTTTAGATGCAGAGGGAAGTATTTAGAATTTGCATGTGTTTGTTTCAGAGCAATTGTCAAGGCTGGCAGATGGCATATGCCTTGTAAGCATAGGACCTGAGTTCCATTCCCAGAACCCAGGTAAAAACAAAACAAAACAAAACAAAACCAGGTGTGGAGGGATGAATTTACAATCCCCGCACTGGGAAAGGCACCTGGGGAGAACCTGGGGAAAATGGGGGCTCGCTAGCAACCAGACTAACTGAACTGGTGCACTCCAGATCAATGAGGGAGCCAGTCTCAACACAAGGCAAATGATACCTGAAGGCAGACAGCCAAGATTGTCCGCTGGCCTTAGCACACACACACACACACACAAAATCAATCAATCAATCAATCAAAGTGAAAGCAATTTTAAATAAATTTATCTTTTAACATCCTTTTGAAATCAGATTTTTTTGTTCAGTTTTAATAGTAAAAAGGCCAAAGTTACACAAGAAACCATTTGCTTATAATCTCAGCTCTTCGTGGGCAACAGACTTAGGAGCTGGAAAAATCGCTACTCTTTGAAAGGGATTCCAACATGGTAGATGTGCCCCCTGTGTGCCTGTGTGTGCGCTCTCTCTTGTGGCAGGGGATAAGAAAGGAAATTTGACCAAAGTACAAGAAACAGATGGACGCAGTGAAACTCTGGATAGTAGAGTGAGGAAGTGACGTCAAGGAGACAGGGTGGGGCTGAGCCTGTGTAGACTTTTTTTTTTCCCCATACTGCAAGCTGTGTGTGTGTGTGTGTGTGTGTGTGTGTGTGTGTGTGTGTGTGTGTACGTGCGCGCACATGTGTGGAGGCCCAAGGGTGACATCTGGAATCATCCTGAATTGCTCTACCTCCTTAATGCTTTGTTCAGTTATTTTCTCCTGGCATTTTTGCGTGGAATCTGGGGGATCCTTGCTTGCAAGGCAAGGGCTTTAAGCTCTGAGTCGTCTCCCCAGTCTTGTGTAGACTCTTAACTGAAGTCTGGCAGAGACTGAGAAGGGCTCGGGCCAGTATAGACACTTTTCTGTACTATGCATTAGGGGACCTAACCAGGATAGATCTCACCGGCTCCTTGTGTGGCTTTGCCCTAAAGACAGAGACTTTTCAAACATCCTAGCCAGTTGTCATGGCTTGTCTGTCACCTGCTGAGAAAGCAGGTAGATACTGATTAGAAGAGTCAGAAGCAGGACCCCATAGTAATGGGCTTTGGGGGGAAGGCATGGGTGTCCCCTGGGGGGCGAGGGTCCCCAGCAGAGCACACGGAGATGGGGAATGCTTTACACACCTCGAAATCTTACTTGGATTCTGAAGCAAAGCTTCCTTCCCGTGCTGGGGCCTGGCTCTCCCTCCTCCTTCCAGCTCTGTCCCTTTGGCGCACAGGATTCTGTCCATCTCCACCCTAGATCCTGGCACTCTTTCATGGCTGATCTGTGCAGTTTCAGAGCAGAGCAACTAACAGCTTCCATTCGCTTGCTCCTTCCCTCGTTCCTTGCGGCCAGTCCTTTGGTTGCTGTGGCTGCCTCGCCGAGGCTCGGCGGGCTGGGCAGGGGGAACTGTGAACCCACCTGTGACTACATGCAGGGCAGGGATGGCGATGATCACATGCTTGCTTGTTATCTATTCCACACAGACCTTACATCTCCGTCGTTGCCCTCGTCCCACACTGCACCCAGTCATGGGAAGGGGCGACGGGCAGCTGTTGGGAGGGGGTTTCAGGAACATCATTGAGACTCTTTCTGGTCTCAGTGCCGAGCACCTGCCTGTCACAAGAATGCAGACAGCTGCTCCTTGCCTGTTCAAGGAACCAATAGGATGGCCGAAGGTACAGAAGCACTGCAGTGGAGCCAGTGAGGTACTTCCTGACCTGCTATTTTTAGCAGCCTTTGTCTTGAGGCTAATTTATATACATGAGAATTTCTGCAGACTCATAATGTTCCCATTACCTGTGAGTTCCAAGGCCTTTCCTTAGTCATCCCTGCAAAGACCATGCTCTGCGCATGTCCACACTTCCAGCAGATCACAGCATAGTTACTGGGAAAGTGTTAGGAAGAAACCTGAAGGAGAAGCTTCGATGCTTTGAGGATTAGCCATTTATCCAGGACCCTATGTGGGGATTAATACAGCTTAAAGGACACACTAGCATACTCCTTCAGATTTGAAGTTAGGGGAGCCAATGATCCAAACATTTGCATATTTCACCATCAGGCAACAAACTAGTACATTCACAAAAGCCCCTTTACTCAGTGAAAATAGATGGGTCTCTCTCTCTCTGTCTCTCTCTCTCTCTCTTTCTCTCTCTCTCTCTCAATCTCTCTCACATACCCCAGGCTGGCCTTGAACACATTATATAGCCGAGAATGACCTTGAACTCCTGACCCTCTTGCCTCCACTACCTGAATGCTGGGAGGCTATGTATTCGCCATCATTGCTGGTTTTTGCAGGCTGTGTTTAGCACCCATCCCTTCCTGCATTCTAGACAAGTTCTCTATCAATGGAGCTAAATCCTCAGCCCCCCCACCATAGTCTCTTAAAGGCACAGAATTCCTTCCAAAGAGCGCATTTAGAACATTAGCACATTTGGTAACATTTAGAAATAACAGCTCATCAATAGCAGAGGGCTATAAGACTCATATAATTTTTAAATTACCAGATACCAAGTATGTAATTATTCATTTGAGAAAGGTATAGTTTTTCTTTCAACCTGCAGATCTGGCATCTTAAGAACTTTATATGCAAAAATATTTATACCTTATACCTACTACAACAGGACACTACTGAGGCACCTAGTATTAGTAATATAGGATAGCTTAGTCATCACTTGCCACTGCAGTAAGGGACCATCATGTAGTGACCTCACACAGCATCCTTGGTCACCTGGAATCCCACACTGGTCTACAGGGCTGACATCAAGTTCTCACGAGACCCAGGAGAGAATCCTTTCTGTCCCTTTCCCACTAGAGCCACTGGCATCCCTTGGCTTGTAGCCCCATACTTTATATTTGAAACAAAACACTACTACATTTCTTCTCCCTATCACTGTGGCTCTTTTTAAGGACCTGCTTTTTAAGGACTCATGCCATAGTCTGGGCCCACCTGGATAATCTAGGAATAACCTCTACCAATATTCCCAATTCAAAGGCTGTAATTCAATCACACTTCAAAGTATTCTTTGCCATGAAAGACCACAGTCACAGAAGCTAGGACCTGGACATTTCTGGGGGTGTCCTGCCCAGGCAGCTGGTGTGATGAGAAGACTGGAGACACGCAGGCAGGGCTACCTACCTGTGCCACACATGGCCTTGGTGGACCTACTGGCCTAAAGCTCAGTAGGGGTGGGAACTTGGATATCGGAGCTCAGTTACAGCCAGGCTACTCCTTGTGAAGATCTTGGTGTGTTCAGCGAACACGTGGCCATAGGGGGGTAGGATCTCCCCAAGGTGCAGCACCATTGGCTTCAATGGTTAAATTCCACTGTCAGTTTCTTTGGATTAAGAAGTGCCTAGTGCATGTGGGAGGTGCACCTCTGTCTTCAGGGTCATGTAAATCTAACTGAGGAATGGAGACCCACTCTGAATGAGGATGGCACCACCCCATGGGCGGGGTGGCCTAGACTGAGAAAAAAAGGGAAACAGGAGAAATCCCGCTGAGTGCCAGCGCCCCTTCCTCTGCCTAGATGTGAGCGACATCGTGGAGGGGCCATGCCCGTCCCATCAGGATGGGTAGCAACCCCTCCTGCAAGTTGCTCTTTATCTGGCATTTTGTTACACATTCCCCACCCCCCAATACATGGTCTAAATCCCAAGGCATATAGAGTTCTTCTGGGTGAATAACTGATCTATGATCCATTGAGAATCAAGGCCAGTTAGTGGAGGTAAAGATGGTTTCGGTTCTTGCTTAGCAGATGGAAAAAAAAAGGTGTTTTCTTTTATTCCATCCATCCCAAACAAAGAGAACAAGCCATCTGTACTGACGACAGTCTTTTTGAGACCAAGAAAGAGCAAGTGTGCAGATGAAAGTGTGGAGGAGGAGACAGCTTTGAAGGGACAAGTCTCTCATAAACCAGAGCCAAGAAACTCTCTCAGGATGGCTCATGCGGGGAGAGCGGTGGGTAAAGGCGTCTGCGTGCAAACCTGAAACCTAAGTTCTGCACCTGGGAGTCCACAAGGTGGAAGAAGGCTGACCTCTGACCTCCACACAGGCACTGGGGCTCATGTCCCCTTGTCCTTCCCGTCCCCTGCCCTTCTCTATGCTTCATGCTACAGTAGTCTGGGTTTCTGTCAGCTGTAGCTAAACACATTCGTGATTTCTATGATTTCATCTGAGACTTGAAGATCAGCTATGGAGGGAGCTAGGGAAGGACATAGAAGCTCAGGGAAGAACAGGAAAGATTCTACGGGGAGTCTGTAGTGGTAAGGGAAAGAAGGTAGGGATGCTAGGCGTCCAGTGACCACCACACAGCATCGGTGAGCAGGGGCCGATCCTGTCCTGGGGCCTTGACTTTATCAGTGAAACTGTTTAGCAATACTAAATAAAAGAGAACCACATGGGTGCAAGATCTTGGGAATCACCTGAATTGGAAAGTTCGAAGGCTTGTGGTTTTGACAGAGCTGTCAACAGTTATTAACAATTCTGCTGATGCCAGAGACCCACGGGCCTCTGATAGGGAGTTGCAAGCAAGGAATCTTGGGAAGCTGAGAGGCTCATGACTGAGTCACTACAGGGAAACAGCCAGGGACCATTACAAGGAGACGCGAGGCAAACAAACCCTGGTCCGTTCGCCTGTTCTCTATGCACAGCTTGCCTCCAACAACTGTGTCAGAAAACACCCAGGTGGGCCATGAGGTCAGATATTACAGAACAGACCTTAGGCCTGAACCAAGCTAAAGCTTGGAGTTTCAGACGTCCACACTGAATGACAACAAGAGGGGAACTGTGGCTGGGAAAGAGGAGGCAAACGAACTAAATCCTCTGGCTCCCCTTGCTCTGAGTTGACTCCCCAATTGCCAACAGTGGAGACCATGTGGCCAGACCACATATTATTAGCTTCCCACTTACATAATACCTGTGATGTGTGTATTACGGTAACCGTTGCCTAGGTTACTTCTCAGAAACTGAAAGCCGCTTCTGCAAAAACCCCAACTCTAACTGATGTTTATAGCTATCTAGCAATGATGGAAATGTCTTCATATTGTGCCTGTGCCCTTCGTTGATTGTTAATTGTTGATATATCTGACTTCGTCCTCAGTGGACTAACCAGTAGGTCCACTCCACTCAGGAACCGGTGAGTCAGAGCCGGTGACATCACACGGCATAAAGTCTGGTTTCTATGCGAGCAGGGTCAATGCCTGAGTGGCCAGGACAGCACCTGAGGCAGGTGAGGGCTGGCTCGGTCAGTCCAGTACTTGCAGGAACATAAGCGCGTGAACCTGAGTTTGGAGGCCCAGCACCCACATCAGAGCCAGGTGTGGGGTATGTGTTTGTAATCGTATCACTGGGGAGGCAGAGAAAGAAGGATCCTCGGAGCCAGCAGGGCAGTGAGTGTAGAAGAATCAGCAAGCTCCAGGTTCTTGGAGAGATTCTGCCTCAAAATATAAGGTGGAGAAGCAGTGATTGAGGAGGAAACCAGACATTGACCTCTGGCTTCCACACTCACCAGCAGGTAGCTGTGCACATTCATGATCACATACCACACACGTCCACCACTAAGAGATAAAGAGAGAGAGAATGAATGAAAGAATGAAAGAACAAAAGAATGAAAGAAAGAAAGAAAAATAAGAAAAGAAGGAAGGTGTCATAGCTGGGCACAGGTGTCAACTTGACAGTTGAGGGTTTGAGCTCTGAGCACATTCATAGAGAATTAGTGGTTAAGTCTAGAGCAGACCTGCAGGAGATTGTCTAGCTGACGGGGAAGGCCCAGCCCATGGTGGATGGGACTAGGCCCTGGAATAAAATACAGACAGTTGGTTGAGAGAGTCGGCATGCTGGTCTGGCAAGTAAGGATCGTCCCTCTCTCAGCCGTTACATAGAGATAGTGTGGCCAGTTCCCTCGGCTCTGGTGTTGGTGTGAGCTCTCCTGTCAAGCTAGACTGAGAACTGCAACCAGATAATTGTAAGAGACAATAAACCCCTTGTTCCCTTAAGCCATTTGATGGTCATTTATCATGCAGCAAAGTGCAACAGAAGGAAAGAATGAAAGGAAAGAAAGAAGGAAGAGAGAAGCAGGTTTGCAAAAGACAACCTAGAGGGGGCTGGAGAGGTGGCTCAGGGGTTAAGCCTCCGCCTTGCAGGAGGAAGGTCCTGAGTTCGGATCCCAGATCCCACGTATAGACGCCAGGCGGAAGCGGGGGTGGCCTGTGCTTCTGGTCCTTGTAGGGCGGAGCCTGTGAATCCCGGGGCAGAAGGAGGTGGAGGCGTCCATGTGGTTCGTGAATTCGTCCGTGGTTCTACACATACACAGACACAGACACAGACACACACATGCATATGCACACAGTTGAATTAATAAAAAAAAAAAAAAAAAAAAGACAACCTAGAGGAAGAGCAGAAGAAACACACGTCACTTCTGTAATTCACAGACCAAGGAGGCCCTGTGTTATAGTATGGACAAGGTATTTCTCAGCGATCAAGATCCTGAGTGATTATGCTTTTACGGCTCATTGCTAAACTCGCAGACAGTAAGAATCCCAACACTCATGAGGAGGTGAAGATTCGATCCTCGCCAGTGATGCTTGGTCCAGTTAAGGAGAACTTCGCAAGCGGGCGCAGACCTGTGATCCCAGCTACTGAGGAGGCTGAGGCGCAAGTGTCGCATGTTCAAGGCCTGCGTGGGCCACACAGTCAATGTAAGGCCAGCCTGGGCAACTCAGTGAGACTCCGCCTCAAAATAAAGACAACAAAGAAAAGGAGCGAGGGTCGCCCTCAATGGTGGAGTCCTTGCCTGGCAAACACAAGACCCCATGTTCATCTTTAGTACTACAACATCGACTCTAAAGCGACGCGGAATGTGACTGACATAGAAACAATGTTTGGCCCTCTTTCTTCAGTTCCCAGGGGGATTGGGATTTCTCTTATTTTATTTTTCCCCCCAAAAGTATCAAATCTTTGGCTTTCTCCCTACAGGTCTGATGGAAATAAATGACTCTCGACATATCCATGGTCATAAATGTCTTGAACATTTATCTCTGAATAAAACATTTTCTGGACAGGCATTTAAAACACAAACCATTCCCCGGAGGGGATGGTGTATGTGAGAGTTGGAAATAAGGAAGAAGCCCAGCCAGAAGGTTACTGTGGTAACCCTGGAGGAAGAGGGATGATCCGATAAGCGGTAAAGACAGACATTCAGGGCAGACTTGAGACTCGCTGGTCAGAGGCAGAGCAGAAGGGATCAAAGGGACTCATAGGGTTTTGCCTTCAGTGGAGAGGTAGATGGTAATACTTTGCTGAAACTGGAGTATCTGGAGATTCAGGGTTTTGGGAGACTACCATTTAGATTGGGGCATAGTCTCGTGTGGAGACACTTAAGTCTGGGATCCCAGCCCAGAAAAATATGTGGGCACAGGGCAGGCATTGTCACTCCCTAAATCAGTACCACCCCGTTCCAAGCAAGAAGTTTGACACTAAGAACACCAGCTCTCAACAGCTTCTCTGACCTGCTGCTAAAGGTTGCATGAATGTCCCCCTGGGGCCCATAAGTAAAAGAATGACCGCCCCCATGATCATGATGGAACCTTTGCAATGTGGGGTGTCATAGGTTATGTTCCTGGAATGGATTGTGGGATAGGAACACTTCGCCTGAGCACTATCATCTGCTGGTTTTGTCAGAGTTCAAAACACCCTCTTTTTACTTTATAAGTAGTTCTGTGTCAGGTATTTTGTGGTAGTGATAAAAGCTGACTAGGGAATCTATTGTACTTTTATTCTCTTCTGGTGGCCGTACATATGCATACTTCTGGCTAGGTATAGTCTATGGTAGACTATTCCACTTCACACTCCCCCGTGGGTATTTCATCAACTATTTAGACACAAATGCAGAAGACTTCCTAAGCTGACGTCGACAGCTAAGTCCTATTAATGCTGTGGCTTAGGTGATCGAAAGCTAGCTCTGTGTTCGGGTGACTAAAGCCCTCCTTGAGATCAGGCCTTTGAAGGAAAATGTGGGGCTTGGGTGGTATTTTAGTGCTTGGCTTTCAGAGGGTTACATGGTGTTTAGCGCCCCGAGTGCAGAGATCACTTCAAACAAGACAGCGGGATTAGGAGGATCATAGCTGAAGTGCAAAGCTGCTTTTCACATCTAGTGGTGTCAGGGTAAGAATGCCTTCAGCTAATGAGCGATCCTGCGTGGCAGCTTGGAACAGTGTGGGGAAACCGGGTGAGAAGAGTTATTTTGGTGATTAATTACTATTTCGAACTGAAGCCTTTGGCTTAATTATCTGTTAAGAGCATGCTCATTTGGCCAGCTGTATCAGGAGCTAACTACACTCCTGATCTAGATAGAAGCTTCCATCTAGGCGGTAGAAGAACACTTTTGGGGGGGTTGCACTCAAGCGTGCACGTGTGTGTATCAGAGGGTACTATGTGTGGCTGTCAAGATCCAAAAGTGATTTCGGAAATCACCCTGGATTGCTCTACCTCCTAGTGGCTCTGCTCGGGGCTGGAAGTATAGGCTCCCGCCATTTATGTCCAGAGGTTTTATGTGGGATCTGGGGCCTGAAGTCAGGTTCTTCTGCTTGCTAGAGGTAGAGCCCTAACCTCTACGCCCTCTCTTCAGCCCGGAAGAACACTTTTTAGACGAAGAATGAATGTTGATTGCCCGGAAGGGAAATACGTGTTTGCAAAAACTGCTTGGTGTTCACAATCCGGTAAATTAGTCCTTACTGCACATTCTGACACTCTTCTTCCTCATTGTGATGCTGTTACTAAACCTACATGGTTAATGAAGGATGGTTGCTATCTGGGTCTTGAAAGACAGTGCTTGTGGGTCAGAGTCCAGAGTAACAGAACCTGTCCACCTTCATGTTCTGCTTTGGTCCGCCAAAGGCCCATACAGCAAAAGCTTGGTCCTCACTCTTCGGAAGTGGTGGAAACATTTTAAAATCACTGTCAACACCCACAGAATCTCTTAACCCAGGTGACTGTTATGAATAGGTGGAACTGAAGCTATTCATCCCTAGGGCCCAAAAGAGTTGTTTCCACAAAGTTCACCAAAAATAAAGGAATAATCATGCTTTCTCTGAAAGTATTCCATTTACCAATTAAATGGATCAATTTCTCATTAACCTTTGGACATAATATGTAGTGTGAGTAAGAGCAAGGTTTGGAAAATTTACATTTCCAGTTCCTCTCCCTTTTGTGCCATTTCTTTCTTTCTTTCCTTCAATGAATATTTATTATACCCAAGGCACAGGGAGGAAAGCAATTTGCATAAAAAGAATTTAATGGCAGGAAATAGGCCAAGCAAGACTCAAGGTGTTTCACACCTCCTTAGTACCTAGCCAGTGTTTGTGATCATTTCAGGTTTCGCTCCCTTTTGATGAGGGCTTAAAAGAAAATGCCAATAAAGGAAATATACAGAAGCTGGAGCCCAAGACCAGAGAGCCGATGTCCCGCAGCAGACAGTAATTAGTTGCCTGTGTTAGCAAGTCCCTCCTTTTACCTGAGGGCTTGTAATTATTGTGCATTGTCATTAGAGCAAAGGAACAGAGGCTCTGGGGCTTGTGGATAATTAACAGCCTGACAACAGCTGCTTGAGGACTTCAAATTTTCACCCACCAGCTGACCTGGCTTCTCTGGTCTGTCTGGGTCACAGGCAGGGGGACGCTGGAGGCTGGAGGCTTGGTCCTGACTTTCCTTGTCCAAGGCATCATGGGACACTGTGCTCCCTGGGGGCAGTGCAGGGGCAGCTGACGGCTGGGGAAAAAAAGCAGCTAACCCCACGGGCGAAGGCGCCATCTTGGCACTGTTTTGTGCAAATGCGAAGGGAGGAGTCCAAACGCCAGCATCATGCTTCAGGAAGCCTCTTAGACTGTCCCAAGAAGCGCCTCGGGGAGGCGGAAGATCAACTATGCTGGAAGAGAACCGAATATTCTAAACCCCAGCAAAAATGGATAAGGGCTATTTCCAGAGAGAGATCGGAAGCTACGTTCCTTCTAAAGGGGAGCCAGAAGGAAGGGTCCCAGTGTACCCAGAAAGCCTGTTTCAGCCTTCTTCTTGCCCTGTGTTTCCCCGCCCCCCTCCCATCAACCAAAATATGAACATCCAGGAACGTGTTGCAAGGATGCTGGGGGACATGACACGCTGCCCCATCTTTCCTCTGATGATCCTTGAGCTCACTTGAGTGGCTGAGGAGCAGCCGCCTCTCACGGCTCCTTTGGCCACAAGTGTTTTGCGTCCTAAAGAAGTCCATCCACTCGGCGGCCGAGGGCTCTTCTCTCAGTGACAGAAAAGGAGAGGAGGGGAATGTGGTTCAGCTGCCGCTGGACAGGTTCTCCTTTTGGGCGGCCTTCTGAAGGACTCTGGAGATTTGAGTTCTGCTCTGACCCCCTAACAGGCTATCTACAACATTCTGTGAGTGAATCGGTGGGTGGCCGGCCTTGCCAACCAGGGATTGGCTGAAGCGTTTAGTTGAGTGGGGTCAAGTGCCTACAGCTGCATTTCCATGGGAGGAGACTGTGGGTTGGCAATTTGTACCATTAGTCGCAGTGGCACTGCTCAGACCTCTGTGTCACGTGGGTTGATGTTCATTGTGATATCAATACATCCTTCACCACTGTGTCCAGAAATCTCCATGGACATCAATTGTGCATGGCATACAGGCTCCTCAGAGACCCACAGGACAACGTACCCCAACTCTCTGGTCAAGCAAAGCTTCTATTTCTTCACCAAGTATTGTATGTATCAGCCTAAGAAATCTGGACCCTCCTGAACATCTTTTAAACAACTATGACATCCAGTATTTTTCCATGAGAGCATTCCACGAGCTCTAGTCTAGTGAGCTAGCTTGTTCTGGGGATTTCAGGGTTCTGCCTTCCAGGACTAGAACTACACATGGGTGGCCACACCTGCCTCATGGGATCTGGGGAGCTGAACTCAGGTCCCTTCGCATGAGATCACTGAGTCATCTCCCCAGCCCATGTTTCTACATTTTTTTTCAAATTTATTTTTGCCAGAAAATAAGGTCACCCCGGCATCTAGTGCACCTCTGCCAAATCCAAAGTCCACACGTGTCATTGCACCCTCCCCTCCCCTTTCTTCTCTTGAACATGAAACCCAAAGAAACCCACGTGAGAACTGGAGAACTCAAAAGTCAAAACCTGCTAACCGCCATCACCACCAGCAACAGCAAACACGAGGCAACTCAGCAGCCCTCCCCGTATCAGCGGGCGGTCACCTGACCCTTGTTACAGCCGGAGTTTTGCCTCACTCGCTGCTTGGTGGGCCTCACAACACACTCGCTGCCGCAGCCGAAACAACCAGCAAGGAGACTCTCACACTGGGGCCCTGGGCCCACTGCTGCAGTCAGCCTGCATGGTTGCTGATAAATGACCTTCACATGGCTTAAGGAACAATGGTTTATACTCTCTTACGGTTCCTGGTTACAGTTCTCACTCCAGCTTGACAGGAGAGCTCACACCCACGCAAGGGCCGAGGGACTGGCCACACCATCACCACATAAATGGACAATCCTTACTTGCCAGAACAGCATGTCTGGCCAAGTGTACAGAGGGATGCCGACCCTCTTAACCAGCTCTCTGTGATTTATTCCAGGGCCTAGTCCCACCTTCTATGGGCTGCGCCTTCCCCATCAGCTAGACAATCTCCTGCAGGTTTGCTCTGGGCTTAACTCAACCATTAATTCTCTACAAATGTGCCCAGAGCTCAAACCCTCAACAGTCAAGTTGACACCTGTGCTTAACTATGACACCCACCACGCTCTGTCTTGCTTATTTCTAGGAGACATCAGGGTAGAAGCAGTGGGGAGAGGTTCATTGAAGCAGGTAGGCGCTTCCTCTTGGTGCAAGTGGGGCCTCGGGGTTAGTGATAGGGCATCTGGTCCTCTCTGCCCACCCCTCACCTCTTGCTTCCAGCTTTCCCTCCCCATCTCCTTCTGCACAGCCTGTATGGACCTCGCCAGCTCTCTCTCCCACAGTACAGCTCTTTCCTGGAGCCTCAGGCGCAAACCAAGTCTTTTAATGTGCATTTGCTCCTAGTTACTCAGAAAAGCTGGTAAGCAGTGCCTACGGCAGGTGGCATGTGTAGTCGGGATCAGGAAGAGCAGGGGGCCAGCTTCCTCTGCTCTGAGTTCAGAAGGGGGGCAGCCTTGGCGAGGGTCAAAGATGGAAAGAGGTCGGTCGGACAGTGTTGTGCCAACATAGTGATACCAGCTAGGAATTCCTATTCCACCAGCTTCAAGCACATTCTGTGCCGGGCACCCTGCAGGGGAAGCGGCTGCCAAGGTCAAAATCAGCTGGCAGACTTGGTTCAGAAAGCTGCGGAGGTGCTGGGCTGCTTCCCTTCTCTGAGATAAAGAGACGATCTAGTGTTCCTCCGCCTCTTGCTAGCACACTTCAACTGTGTCCACTGCGAAGGACACATCACCTGTAGACACTCCCTCCTCTCTCTCTGCCCACTGCACCTGCCCACCCCTACTCTCTTGTCACTTTGCCTGACACCACGTGAGACATGTGTGCATGTGTGTGTCACTGATCCACTCTTCAGTCCATGGGAGCCAGGGGTCAGGGGACCCTCACTCACCCCCTTTCCAGCATTCCCTGCTTCATAAAGAGTGGCACACATGAGAGTCAGGTGGGCATACCCGCTGTCAGGCAAGAGAATCTTGCTCAGTTAAGTCAGATTTGTTCAGCTAAGTCAGATTTCCAACAGTCACTAGTCACAGCCAGTGGCTGTCTACCCAGCCACCTCTCCCTAGAGACCTAACAAACAGCTAAAGGAGTCTGTTAAGTCAGGACCTGGAAAGGAAAAACGCAGGTTTCATGAAAAACATTATTTTAGTTTTTTTTCAAAGATGAATGAATTTAACTTTTTTCATTAATGTATATTAATTGTACAAAATGACAGGCTTTGTTACATTTTTGTACATGTATATTTTGTACTTTGGAAAAGGGTACTTTAAAAATGAAAAAAGGGGCTGGAGAGGTGGCTCAGGGGTTAAGCCTCTGCCTTGCAGGTGGGAAATCCTGAGTTCAGATCCTAGACCCCACGTATAGACGCCGGGCGGAAGCGGGGGCGGCCTGCGTTTCTGGTCCTGGTAGGGCGGAGCCTGTGAATCCCGGGGCAGAGTAAACGAGGAGGTGGAGGTGGTCCATGGTGGTTCCCGAATTCGTCTGTGGTTTTACACACACACACACACACACACACACACACACACACACACACACACAATTGAATAAATAAAAAAATGAAAAATGAAAATTACATACATTTACTATAGTTAAAGGTCCATGTGTAAAACAAAGACATTGCTTTGAAAGAAAGTAAGTTTCAGTTGTAATCTCTTCTAGAGTTCCCACTTGCTCCAGGTCAGGGAACTGGGAGAGGATCTGTTCTAGGATATGGCCGAGGTCAGGAGCTTCTATCCCAGGTGTGCATTTGGAATAGCCAGGCTGTCTCAGCACTTTGAGAGCCTGGCCCACCCCAGATCACATCACTGGGTGGGTACAGATATCCTTTCTGAAAACACTGGACCACTGGCTGGAGGCTTCTCGCCCCTCTCCCCAGCACTGAACAGGCTGGGTAGCACCAGGCGAAGGAACCCGGCCAGGCTGCCACTCAAAAATGAACAGCTTGACTCTTGGTGCCCAGGAAACAGAAAATGAAAAAAGAATTTAAAAAATTGCAAAAGAATCCACTTTATTCTTTAGTTTTCCACCCACCTAAGTGTTAATTATGTGAGTCAGCGCCAATGAAAAACCTATTTAAAAACCTAACCCGTGACAGAGCCCGAGCTTCCTAAGGAACCATGTTCTTGTACCTGGCCAGCTGAGGTTTACGCCCCCCAGTGACGCCCATGCACACGTCCCCTCTCTCCTTGACAACCATATCATGGAATCCACATGACAACTGCCTAAGCCCCCCAACACACTCTGCCTCCCCTCTTCACCTTCACCTCCTCTCCTCTAGCTTCAGAGAAAATGACTCTCTTTGCTGTTTACAACAGCAAACTTCAGTCCTCGAACTTCAGTTCCCACCCCGCTTACTATTCATGGACACCAGCTGTCCTCCCGCCCTCCATTTGTAACCTTGCCCTCTATGTAAACCAACTCTCTAAACACTCCGCTCAGCCTTCCCAGGAAAGTGAAGCAAACTACCTAGTCCTATGTCATGCAAGGTCCTCCTTCACTGTGACTAAGCTTTTATTTAAAAATTTTTTTATTATTTATTACTTATTCAATTGTGCGTATATTCATGTGTGTGTGTGTGTGTGTGTGTGTGTGTGTGTGTGTGTGTGTGTATGTGTGGAACCACGGGCGAATTCGGGAACCACCATGGACCACCTCCACCTCCTCCTTGTTTACTCTGCCCCGGGATTCACAGGCTCCGCCCTACCAGGACCGGAGACGCAGGCCGCCCCCCTTCCGCCCGGTGTCTATACGTGGGGTCTAGGATCTGAACTCAGGACCTTCTGCCTGCAAGGCAGAGGCTTAACCCCTGAGCCACCTCTCCAGCCCTGACTAAGCTTCTTAAAAGAGCCATTGACACTAGACCATAGATCCTTTCTCAGGGTGCATCTGTACCCCCCTTGGGTCTATGACTGACATCAGGCCGTGTCCATTGTCCACGCCACAGACACAACTCAGTGCATGTCTCTTCCTTGCTGAGCCCAATGCTTTGCAGCCAACAGCATGGCATGAAGGGTGTCCCCAAGGACCTACCCAGCCCCCCAGAACCGTTTCTTTGCCCACACAGCCCTCCACCTGTCATTCTTCTACTGGTGCTTCCCAGCATTCCCTTCAATTCCCCTAAGTCCCACTCTTCCTCGTTCTTTTGCTCATTATCTCCCGACCTGTAACGTTCATTCCCACCACCCCCACGTGGCTTTGATTGGCCATTTCTTCAATTTGTTTGGACAGTCGGAAGGAGCTACTCTCTAATTGGGGTGAAAGCCAATAGATAGATAGCCCGGAACATTGACAAGCACCCGGGATTCCATGACAATTGTTGTGCCACGCCAATAGACGTCCCCCAGTTCTTATAGCTCAGGAGGTCCCTACAATTTTTGTGCCACGCCAATAGATGTCCCCAGTTCTTATAGCTCAGGAGGTCCCTATTTTCTATTACTGATGCGCGTACTTAGAAGCTGCTTTTGCTAAAAAGCATTTTCTCTTCAACTGATCCCAGAGGAAAATAAAGCAAGATAAAAGCCCAGCACCTCCGGAAGCTTTGCTTTGCATTCATCTCCTTTGCTGTGGGCCGCCTGTTGTATTAGTAACCCTTCTTACTGCTGTGAGAAAACGCCCGACGAGGACTTAAGAGAGGAAATATGTGCTCTTCTGACTTACATCCATCTTAGTAGAGAAGGCCTGGCCACAGGCATCTGTCCAGGAAGCAGAGAGTAAACAGGAAGTAGGTGTGTCTTTCCCACCCCCTGTGAAACCTCAAGGCCCGCCCTGGTGATCCACTCTGCCCAGCAAGGCTCTGCCTCTCTGAGGTCTCAGGACCTCTCCAAACAGCGCGCTTGCTAGAGTCCAAGCGTTTTGCACATGTACCTACCGGGTGCATTTCACCCTCAGATCCCTCCCTCCACGAGCAGGCATGTTAATCTCTCAAGGAGCATCAACCTAGCTTGTCTTACGGCTGCACCTACTTAAGGCTGCCAAACATGGAGGTAAGCCGTCATCCTCAACTTGCAATCACTTGAGAATCCATGAGCAGCAGAACTTTGTAGAACAGAGTATCTCCAGGTGAAAGAATTATGGGTGAGGGTGAGGCCGTACCTGGAGCAGAACTGATCCTCATGTAAGAGTCAGCTTGTCCCTAAACAATGAGGACTTCTTTGAGCCACCTGGTTGGAAGATAATCAAGGTGACCACCCCTAGTCCAGGACTGCTTAATTATGCATGGCACTGCCTCTCGCCTCCTTCCCATTTCTTCCTCTGTTTAAACCCGGGTCACACCAGGACCCCAAAGATGACTCTGGAAGGTCCCTGGTTCCCTTCCTGTGTCCCTGTTCTCAGTGTGGCCACAGTGAAAAAATGGCTTATCCATTACTTCTCTCTTTAATTGAAGAGGGTGGCTGAGCCTGGCTTCTTGGGTTTGCTGGAATTAGGCTTTTGTCTAAAAAATCTCTGATAACAGTAGATTTGGATGCTAGTAATAAGATCACTTTCTTAGGAAAGCTGCTTGGGATGGAATGAAACATGAAGTTCTGTCATAGTTTGAAGCGTGTCTCCCACAGTCTCATGTGTTTGGCAAGATCATGGCACCTTGAGAGATGGAGCCTTGCTGGAGGAAGGCAGTCACAAGGGGTGGGCTTTGAGGTGGATTAGTCCCACCCTATCTCCAGAAGTCTGCCTTTGCTGCAAGCAGGCTTGCAACTCTCATCCTCCAAGATGTCTGCAGTGACATAGCCTCTTCCAGCTTTGGCCAGCCAGCCATGCTGCCTATACCATAAGAGACTGTATCTCCCCTCTGGAACCATAAGCTGAATAAATATCCTTTTCCCCTAAGTTGAATGACTTTAAGTGCTCTCTTACAGCAATAATTAAAAGAGTAACTGTTACAAGTTCTATTTAATGGAAGTACTTGTTCCTGAAACACTATATTTCTTGCACTGGCTAATTATGAGAATCACTTTTTTTTAAATACAGATCTCAGAACGTGTGCTTAGTAAGACAGCTAAGGCTCGTACTTAATCATGATGTGTGTTTTAAGATCTTACCATTGCCTGTGTACTGATTACTCTCTCTGTCACTGAGAGAGACAACCCAAAATCAAGCAACTTAAGGGAGAAGGGGAGATTTATTTATCTTATGGTTCCAGAGGAGAGATATGGTCTTTCACGACGGAAGCGGCATAGCTGGGGCAGAAGCTGGAGACAGGCTGTGTCACAACCCATGGGGAGGCTGAGAGCTGCAAGACTGCCAACTGCAAGAGCAGACTTCTCCAGAAAGTAGGGTGGGACTGTCCCACCTCATGGCCCACACTTGTAACTGCCTTCTTCAGCAAGGCTCCACCTAAAGGTGCCATGACCTTCCCAAACACACAAGGCTGTGGGGGACACATTCCAAACCAGGACAACCTGCATGGCAAGCATGTGGCTTGTAGTTAGTAGTTAGTTCCTGCCAATCTGCCAGTCACCCACGGAAAGAGCAACACTGCTCACCAAACTGGAGAAACAGGCAAAACTCCTCCTTGGTAAACTTCTTCGCAGATGAGCTCTGAGCTGGTGCCCCTCATTTTTTTTTTCCAGAATTAGATATCTCCAAATGCTATATTATCATTTTGCACAAAATACACGAGGTGGGAAGAAGTGAATTCTCTTGGGTACTGGTTATACATTCCATCTCACAATGCTGAATTGAAATCAAGTCTCGGGGCAACTGGTTGTGTGGGTCACTAGTCCTCAAAGAAAGGTGGGGCACAAGCAGGGAACCATCTGTGGGCCACTGGAAATTTACCATATGGTTGTGGTTAATTGTCTCATTGCTTCCTTCTTATCTGTGCCCACCCTGCCCCTTCAGTGACAAAGGTTGGTGAAAGGGCAGGATTTTTAGATTGGTGGTTTTTTTTTTTTTTCTTCTTTTTCTTCCCCAGTGAAACCTTGCATGCCTTTCCTACCAGGGATGAAATGTGTATTGAAGGCTAAGACCAAATCGGCAGGCAAAAATGGAAGCCGTGAAGAAGGGAGCTGTGTGGGAAAGACCGCTTCCCACAACTTCGTATCTCCTGTTCTTGAACTGCAGTCAGTCTCTTATTCAGGAGCATGTTTTATTTCTAATTTAAAAATTATGTACATATAACATAAAAATAATATATGACGTGCACAGCCAAACACTGCACTGTGACCATCCTTCCAGTTAAATTGCAACCTGCATCTAAATTTGGACAATGCCCATTTAAATTTTTTTTATTATTATTATTTATTCAACTGTGTGCATATGTGTGTGTATGTGCGCGCACGTGTGTGTCTGCGTGTGTGTGTGTGTGTGTGTGTGTCTGTGTGTGTGTAGAACCACGGACGAATTCGCGAACCACCATGGACGCCTCCACCTCCTTCTGCCCCGGGATTCACAGGCTCCGCCCTACCAGGACCAGAAGCGCAGGCCGCCCCCGCTTCCGCCCGGCGTCTATACGTGGGATCTGGGATCCGAACTCAGGACCTTCCGCCTTCAAGGCGGAGGCTTAACCCCGGAGCCACCTCTCCAGCCCGACAATGCCCATTTAAAAGGAGATTGTATTTTCATTCCTGTACACAGAAATGCTACAAAACAGAGAACAGTTTCCTTCCTCCTTTGTTTTCTTAGAAGGGGAGATCATGAAAATTGACGTAAGTCTGTATTAGTCAGGGTTCTGAAGAAACAGAATCTATAGAATGTAATATATGTGCATATATATATGTATATATATATGTGTGTGTGTGTGTATATATATATATATCAACAAGTTTATTGAAAAAACAACTCACAGTAAAAATAGTGTCCTTCAAGGTAGCTGCCCGCAGCAGCCTCCTTCCTGACTGGAATGTTCCACAAAGCCCAAAGATCCCAAGAAGGTCTCAAGTCTTTGTTCCTCTGGAGGGTTGAAGACGCTGCGTTCTGACGTCAGTGGAGAACAGCTGGGCTTCAACATCGGTGATGAACAGCGAACAGCAGCAAGGCCCAGACACCACGCTCCAAAGGCAGTGGGAACAGCAGCAACGTGATGGAAAAGGTGAAGCTCCAAGTCAGCCAAGGACGGAGGCAGCAGCAGCAGCAACCAAGAAGGCCACGATGCTCTAAAGGTGAACAACATGCACGCAGAGTGGACTCCACAGCAAGTCGACACCGGATCAGGGAAGAGCAAGTCCCTCCTCCTTGCACCTCCTATTATCTGGTCCACCACTGGAAAGTACCACCCACTGTGGGCTGGGTTCTCCACAGCAATCAGTCAAGTACCTGCAGACAGGTTCAGGGTCCATTCCAACCATTAACCTTTCACAGCTGCGCCCCAAACAGTCTGCAACTGTCAAGTTGACATCAAAATGCAACCATAACAAAGTCAAAAGTAGAATAGGAGGTATCTTAGTGAGTTCTTTGACTTTAAATTTTTTTTTATTCAATTGTGCGTGTGTATGTATGTGTGCGTGCGCGTGTCTGTGTGTGTGTAGACCACGGACGAATTCGGGAACTACCATGGATGCCTCCACTTCCTCCGCCCCGGGATTCACAGGCTCTGCCCTACCAGGACCAGAAACGCAGGCCGCCCCCGCTTCTGCCCGGCGTCTATACGTGGGATCTGGGATCAGAACTCAGGACCTTCTGCCTGCAAGGCAGAGGCTTAACCCCTGAGCCACCTCTCCAGCCCTGAGTTCTTTGACTTTTATACTTTTCATACTTATTTAGATGCTTTCTGGAGGCAAGAGCTCATGTATCCCAGATTGGAGCTGAACTTGGCATGTGAGGAAGATCTTGAGCATCTTGCCTCCATTTCCCCAATGCTGCCATCTCAGGCGTGCACTACCACACCCAGAAAATGTGGTGCAATGATCAAACCCAGGACTTTTTTGTAAGCAGGGCAAACACTACCAAGTTTGACCTGTCAAATTTTAGACTTCTATATTTAACTTCGTTTCGTGGTACATTAATAGTAGTACATATTAATAATAGTACATTCAGCACATTTTTACATACCTCATTTGCTTTCACTATCAAGAGAAGCCCAGTGAAGAGAGGTAATTTCTGTCCCTCAGGCTTCTAGGCTTCTAGAATATTCTAAAGCATAAGAGAATGATAACTCTCATGCTTAAACCTCATGTAGAACAAACGGGACAAAGTAACTTTCAGATCTAAATGACTTTAAATGGCTCTTATTTTCTGAAGTCGTGCATGCATGCATGTGTGTGTGTATGCATGTGTGTGTATACATGTGTATAAGTATATGCATGCATGTGTGTATCCATGTGTGTGTTTATAAGCATATACATGCGTGTATACATGTGTGTGTTTATAAGCATATACATGCATGTGTGTATAAATGTGTGTGTGCATGTGTATGCATGTGTATAAATATATGCGTGCATGCGTGTGTATACATATGTGTGTGTATAAGCATATGCATGCATGTGTTCTCTTATGTGGAAAAGAGGGATAAGATGAGTGTTAAGGGGATGAGAGACAATCAGCAGTGCTTGCTGGTTAGTCAGAACTGTTACAGCAGCTGCTGGTCTTTGGCCCAGGAAGTGACCCAGGAGCCCTACTATGTGCTGCAGCTTCTCTCAGAGACGTCCCCCCACCACTTACAACATTGTCCTTTGCAAAACCTGGATGTCCCCAGTACTCGTCTCTGTCCACAACACTGCAGTGGAAGGCTGGAGGTCTCAGTCATCGACTTTTCAGGTTATGGACCCACCGGCTGGAGAGATGGCTCAGGGGTGAAGACCCTGCCTCACAGGATGTGGACCCGCATTCTGTGAAAGCGCAATCCTTACAGGACCAGTTAATAGCTCCTGAGATTTGCCTTTACGGTGGCCAAACTCTAACCCTCCCCCTCATTAGCAGTTCTATTATAACAGTCCAGGGATGCACCCCATGGAGTAGGGAATAATTAAAGCTACTGAGTAACTGGCAAACACCTTGTGAGCAAGGACCGGGCTAATCACTAAGTGTGTGCTAGGCTCTCTGTGCGCATTCAGAGACTGAGTGCTCATAAAAGCACTGCTTTTTTAGCCTCTGACGCTCCCAACTCTCATTACATCCAGGCCTCCGTGTGGACTGAAGTAAACCACACATTCAACATTTATGGCGAGTCAAACCTGCTGGTGATGGAAAGGTGCTTTTTACGTTCTGGGATTACAGAAGCCTTTCTGGGAAGGGGAGAGATGTTTCCAGTAACCAGAGTTTTGCAGTCTGCCTGCATGGTTGCTGATAAATGACTTGTGAAAGTTAATCTGGAGTATTAACTAAGATCAGCTGAGACAACACCTGGAAAGATCAACTAGACCACCTGAAGGGATTATACCAGTCCTAGATCCCTTCTGAACCTCCATAGATCTCATAGGAACCCCCCAGTAAGACCATATAAAAGGAACCACAGAACATAGGAAAGAGCTATGTGGAGGTCTGCTGTGACTTAGCCTCCTGCCAGCGTCAGCCATGCCATCTCTGCTGTGTATCTTCCCTCTGGAACTGGAAGCTGAATAAATCTCCCTTTCTCCCATAAATTGTTCGACACTGAGTGCTCTCTCACAGCAATAGTAAAGAGTAACCATTACACAGAGTTCATGGTCTTGAGACTTTCCCCCTCTTTAGGAGGATAATTATTTCTTCCGCTGAGCATAGTAAATGAGGATGTTCCAATCTTGTATCTATTTTCTGTTCTCGAGCATTCAGATATGTTGTTAGAGGTTCTTTGCTGGGCAAAAAGAACAAAGCTGGCATCTTGATGATAGCTGACCTCAAAACACACTACAAAGTTCTTGACACCAAACAGCAAGGTACCGTGATGAAAGCCAGCACCTAAACCAATGAAATGGAATGGAGAACCCAAAAATATATGCATACTTCTACAGTCAATGAAATGGAATGGAGAATCTAAATATATGCATACATCTACAATCAAGATCTTTGACATAGATGCTCTTTTCAATAAATGGTGCTAGGAAAACTGAATATCTGTATACAGAAAAATAAAACTAGTGCCCAATCTTTCATCATATACATAAATCAACTCAAAATGAATCAAAGACCTAAATGGAAAAAGATCTGAAACCATGAAATTGCAAAAGAAAACATGGAGAAAGACTTCAGCACATTAGTATAAGGCAATGTTCTCCAAAGCACAGGCAACAAAAACAAGTATTGGCAAATGGGGTTGCAGAGAAGGAAACAGCTGGAGAGCCAAAGAAACAATCCACAGGGTGCAGAGACAGCTGGCAGAATGGGGAAACATTTGCAAACTATTCCTCCAAAGGGAACTTAGTGTCCAGAATATATAAGGAACTCAACAAGCTCTTGCATTGTGTCTGTGTGCCTGAGAATGGAAACCAGATACAAAACTGAAAAATACTCCTGTTTCAAAGTGAACAGCTGTCCTGCATAGATATTCCCAGAAGATGCTACATGGGCTGGTGAGATGGCTTAGAGGGTAAAGGTGCCTGTGTGCAAATGTGGTGACTTGAGTTCCATCTCCTGAGCCCACGGGGTGAAGGGAATCAACTTCTGAAAGTTTTTCTGCGACCTCCACACATGATCTGTGATGCACATACTTTCTTTTTCCTCACTTGCTCCCTCAAATAAATAAAATCTAAAATAAATCTATACAAATATTTACACAATAACTTAAACAAATATTTAAACATTTATGAAGAATTTATTGCTATCACATAGCGCCAGGTAAATGCTAATCAGAAACACAATGAGTTATAACCTCATCCCAGTCAGAATGGCTATACTCAAAAACAACAGGAAGCAAACAAAACAAACCAGGTACTGGTGAGGATGAGAACAAGGGAGGTTCTTACACGTTTGTTGACTGTACATTAAGGCAGCCATTATGGAAAACAGGATGAAAGTGACTCAAGACTGTAAAAGCAAAAAAGCCCTATGGTGTGGTGATCCTGCCACTGGATACACATCCAAACAGGGAAATCAGTGGGTCAGAGGACAGGGAGATGTCCATTGGGGCACTATTCACCACAGTCAAGAGAGGTACTCAGCCATAAGGTACTGTTCACCATAGTCAAGAGAGGTACTCAGCCATGGGTACTGTTCACCATAGTCAAGAGAGGTACTCAGCCATAAGGTACTGTTCACCATAGTCAAGAGAGGTACTCAGCCATGGGCACTGTTCACCATAGTCAAGAGAGGTACTCAGCCATAAGGTACTGTTCACCATAGTCAAGAGAGGTACTCAGCCATAAGGTACTGTTCACCATAGTCAAGAGAGGTACTCAGCCATGGGCACTATTCACCACAGTCAAGAGAGGTACTCAGCCATAAGGTACTGTTCACCATAGTCAAGAGAGGTACTCAGCCATAAGGTACTGTTCACCATAGTCAAGAGAGGTACTCAGCCATAAGGTACTGTTCACCATAGTCAAGAGAGGTACTCAGCCATGGGTACTGTTCACCATAGTCAAGAGAGGTACTCAGCCATGGGTACTGTTCACCATAGTCAAGAGAGGTACTCAGCCATGGGTACTGTTCACCATAGTCAAGAGAGGTACTCAGCCATAAGGTACTGTTCACCATAGTCAAGAGAGGTACTCAGCCATGGGTACTGTTCACCATAGTCAAGAGAGGTACTCAGCCATGGGTACTGTTCACCATAGTCAAGAGAGATACTCAACCATGAGGTACTGTTCATAACAGTCAAGAGAGATACTCAGCCATGGAGTACTATTCACCATCATCAAGAGAGGTACTCAGCCATGGAGTACTATTCACCACAGTCAAGAGAGGTACTCAGCCATAAGGTACTATTCATAACAGTCAAGAGAAGTACTCAGCCATGGGTACTATTCACCATAGTCAAGAGAGGTACTCAGCTATGGGGTACTATTCACACTAGTCAAGAGAGGTACTCAGGCTTGGGGCACTATTCACACTAGTCAAGAGAGGTACTCAGCCATGGGGTACTATTCACCATAGTCAAGAGAGGTACTCAGGCTTGGGGCACTATTCACCATAGTCAAGAGAGGTACTCAGCCATGGGTACTATTCACCATAGTCAAGAGAGGTACTCAGCCATGGGTACTATTCACCATAGTCAAGAGAGGTACTCAGCTATGGGGTACTATTCACACTAGTCAAGAGAGGTACTCAGGCTTGGGGCACTATTCACACTAGTCAAGAGAGGTACTCAGCCATGGGGTACTATTCACCATAGTCAAGAGAGGTACTCAGGCTTGGGGCACTATTCACAATAGCCAAGAGAGGTACTCAGCCATGGGTACTGTTCACCACACTCAGGAGAGGTACTTAGCCATGAGGTAACTGTTCACCACAGTCAGGAGAGGTACTTAGCCATGAGGTACTGTTCACCATAGTCAGGAGAGGTACTCAGCCAGGGTGTTCACTAGCAGCTGAATGGACAAGGAAAACGTGGACTATGTCTAAAACAGAATATTGCCCAGCTGCAGAAAGGAATGACCTTGTCTGTCCTTTGTGGTTTTATGAATGGAATTGGGGAAGTCCCGTGCATTAGTTTCACCTCCCCACTGCTGAATGAATGCAGAACTGAACAATGTAGGGGCACAAGGAGCTCGTTCTTGGCTTGTTTTCTGGTTACAGGTCACTGTGATGGCAGGAGAGTCCACACCACACTCAGGAGCTGAAGAACTGGCCACACCATCTCCACAGGGATTGCTCATAGGGGAGTATACTTTCTCACTTGCCAGTATTTCAATTCCCAATCAGCGTGCTCTCTCTGTCTCTGTCTCTCTCTCTCTTTCTCTCTCTCTCACACATGCCCAGAGAATAGTCTTGCTATAGGCTGGATCTATCCACATCAACTAAATAATCCCCCACAGATTAGCTCAAGGCTTATCTTAAAATAATTCTTCATAGATGTGCCTAACGGTTCAATTCTCAATCGTGAACTTGATATCTGTATCTAACAGGCATGTTACTTTTTTTTTAAATTTTTTAAAAAAATTATTTATTCATGTGCGTGTGTGTGCGTGTGTGTATGTGTGTGTGTGTGTGTGTGTAGAACCATAGGCGAATTCGGGAACCACCATGGACCGCCTCCACCTCCTCCTTGTTTACTCTGCCCTGGGATTCACAGGCCTACCAGGACCAGAAACGCAGACTGCTCCCGCTTCCACCTGGCATCTATATACGTGGGGTCTAGGATCCGAACTCAGGACCTTCTGCCTGCAAGGCAGAGGCTTAACCCCTGAGCTACCTCTTCAGCCCCAACAGGCATGTTATGTTAAGAGATGAAAACAGACATGTATATAAAGACAACTACTTCATTATCTTACTCTTCCATAAAAACTAAAGAAGTTGGTTTGAAGGGCTGGAGAGACAGTTCAGGGGTTAAGACTTTGCCTCAAAAACAAAAGGACCTGGGGCGTCCATGGTGGTTCCCGAATTCGCCTGGGGTTCTACACACACATACACGCACGCACGCGCACACACACACACACACACACACACACACATGCATACACGCACAATTGAATAAATAAAGAATAAAAAAAAAAAAAAGAAAAAAAGAAATAATTAAAAAAAAAAAAGGACTTGAGTTCAGATTCCAGATCCAACATAAAAACGCTTGACAGACCCTTTCCTCCGAGGCCGTGGGGTGGGGACGCGGGGCGGGCGCGGGTTGGCGATGGGGGCCTCCCCAGGGCAGCGGAGAGTGGCGGGCCGGGCCGCCTTAGCCCGGGCCTCGTGCGCCTGAATGGTGGACTGCAGGTGGGCCGGATCCCGCGCGTGGGTCGCTGAAGCCGGCCCGCTTCCACGCAGGCGGAAGTAGAGCAGAAGAAGAACAGGACCTTCCGCAAGTTCACCTACCGCGGCGTGGACTTGGACCAGCTGCTGGACATGTCCTACGAGCAGCTAATGCAGCTGTACAGCGCCCGGCAGCGCCGGCGCCTGAACCATGGTCTACGTCGGAAGCAGCACTCGCTACTCAAGCGCTTGCGCAAGGCCAAGAAGGAGGCGCCGCCCATGGAGAAGCCTGAGGTGGTGAAGACGCACCTGCGGGACGTGATCATCCTGCCCGAGATGGTGGGTAGCATGGTGGGCGTGTACAATGGCAAGACCTTCAACCAGGTGGAGATCAAGCCCGAGATGATAGGCCACTACCTGGGCGAGTTCTCCATCACCTACAAGCCTGTGAAGCATGGGCGGCCGGGCATCGGTGCCACCCACTCATCTCGCTTCATCCCTCTCAAGTAGCTGCCATTAAAGAGCTGCTCCATCCTCAAAAAAAAAAAAAAAAAAAAAAAAAACGCTTGACAGAAATGGCAGCCTACATTTCTGGCCCTGGCAAGTGGAGCCTGGGAAACCCCAGGGCATAGCAATAAGAGTTGCCCAAATAGCCCTCAATTGACCACGTGTGTGATGGTCAATACTGAACACTAACCTCACAGAATCTATAAACACTGAAGAGAGGAGCCCTGGCTTATTTGGAATATCTAGATTAGGCTAAATGGAGTTGGAGACTCACCCTAAAGGTGGTGGTGGCACCCTGAGCTGCTGTCCTGGATGGCCTAAGAAGAAGAGAGCAGGCTGAGACCCCACGTTTGTTGCTCTTCCCTGCAGGTGCAATGTGACCAGGTGTCTCAAGCACCCTCACAGTGTGAGCCCGAGCAACGTCCTTCCTGCCTTAAGTTGCTTTTGCCAGTCATGCTGGCACGGCAACAAGACGCACAGCTAATGCAATGTACTTCCAGACGGCAGGATGTGAGCTCAGATCAACCTGGGTCACAGTGGGTCACCAAGGGCTGGGTGACTTGCTCAAAGGCTGCTCTGGGCCTGGAAGTCAAAGGCTCTGCCTTAGTTATTCAGGGGCTAAAGCAAGTTTAAATCATTCCCACTACAAATGGATACCTCTTTGCAGAGGGCAATTTGGCAATAGCTGTACACAACCATTAAAATGTTCATATTCTTTGGACTAATAGTTTCACTTCTAAAAAACTATGTTATGTATGTACATTTATACCACATTACCTTCATTTTATAACTGCTTAGAGTTACAAAAGATTGCAATTCCCAATTAAGTACAATTAGTAGATGAAAAAATATATTATGATAAATTCATCTGATGGAATTGAATGCTTTGAAAAGACCTGGGAAAACAATACAGTTTTTAAACCATATAAAAATAATATGCATTGTATGTTCATGATTTTGTAAGGAAATATGAAAATTTAAAGACTAATGAACATATAACTAAATATAAACAGACTTCTCAATGGTAGGATTATGGGTGGTTTCTATGCTTTTCTGCACAATAAGTTTGCCACCACGAATGCACATGCCATTTACATTCAGTAGAATGATGCTATTTTCAAAATCTCTATGTTCATATGATAGGCGGAAGTCATTGTTCCTAAGAAATAACTAAGTTTTTTCAAGGTGACTACTGACTTACCTCAGTACAAAGAGGACTTGGGGAGCTGAGAGAAGGAAGAATTGTGGTTTATGGGGCAGAAGTTGGGGCTCTGGCGTTCTGCAGAACACTGTGAGAGCTGAAAGGATTCTGTGTAGATCACTTTTTGTTTAGAAGAGGGAAAGGCAGCATGTCTGACCTGGGCTGTTTGCTCTGACATAAGTGTGTCCCAAGCTCACTGGCATCCTGAGGAATAAGGCCAACAGGCCTCCTAAGAGCTCTGAATGAAGTGGACTCCTAACAATATGTAATCGCTTTAGAGGGGTCTGTTGTCTTTGGCTGGGAAGACATGCTGTTTCCATGCGTACAGACTGGACCACATAAAACTGTACTTACCACTTTCGAGTTACTGTAAAATACCCTCCAAGGTCCCCGACTTCATGAAGAGAGATTACTTTGGCTCATGACTTTTGAGTTGGTTGGGTTTTGGTGACGTCAGCAGCTGGGGGCACATCCTGGTAGGATTGTGTGTTTGACAAGAGCAGGCGGCCACTCTTTCAGGGTGAAAGCAGAGAGTAAACAGAGATCCCATAACTCCTTTTAAGCCACACACCTCAGAGATATAAGGGCCTGCCATGTGACCCTACTTCAGGAAAGCCCACAGTTCCTCCTGATACCTGACCCAAAAGACCAAGCTTCGAACTGTCCTTTGAAGGACCCAGTAGCCAGACCCCAGCAGGAGCCGACAGTGGCCCTGTAGAGACAGAGTGACCTACTTGGTCTTTTGCCCAAGGCCTATCCCATCCTGCGGGCACCTGTGAGTCACAAATGTGCCGATGTGCACGTGGTAGCTCGTAGCTTGCAAGGGGTCCCCATGAGCATTCAGTTGCAGAGGTATAAACCTTTCCTGGCGGGGGGGGGGCTATACAGTCATCTCTGGAGAAAAGCCACACTGAAGATTCTCTCTGCCACATGCTGGTAGCTGAGACTTACTCAGCCAACAGTGATGGGCCCTCCACATTATCACAAGATGGAAGGAAAAATCAGCCAAAAACTCACAGTCTCTGTCTGATGGGCCTAAGAAATATTCAGCACTAATGAGTCATAACCCTGGAGATGCAATCAGGTGAATGGCAAGAAGTGAGAGGAGAAACCATGCGTGGCGTAAGACCCACTACAGATGGTGACAGGTGACCCCGGTGGTCTCTTGCAGACTCGCGGATGGCACTCCTCTGGGACTCTTCCATTTGGAAATCAGTGGTTTCTGAAAGCACCTGACGTAAGAGTCACATGATTCATTCTATGAGTGCCTCTGGCCTCTGATAAGCACTTCCCAGGGTGGGGACGTGGCCACATTTCTAGAACATTCTTATTGGTACAGAGTGGAAAGCCACCCCCAGGACTGTAGTGTGCAGGACGAAGGGAAACATGACCAGCTCAGAGGGCAAGTAGCTGGAAGGGCCAGATGGGATTATTACACCCAACTTCCCAACACCTTTGTTTTCTCCTACAACAAACAGTGCACAGGAGACACAGAAATACTCCCCAGAGGCGTGGCAAGATGTGCTCAGTGAGCAAGTCTCCTATTCACAAACCTGGGGAACACAGTTCAGTCCTCAGAAGCCCACATGATGGAAGGGAAGATTCTGAAATGTGTGATGTCAGCAGTTGGGAGTATGTATGAGGTGGCGTGTGTGTCTTCTAATAAATAAAAGATCATATTAAAAATAAATAAATGCCTGCATAGTCTTTGTTAGAGACAGTGTTGCTGAGTGATAATATTGTTCATCTACATCATTATCTTAGAAGTAAATCCAGAGGTGATTTCTCCTTCTTATTGGTTCCTTTACTTGCCACGCAGCGCTTCTGTTACAGCGCCTACCATCACATTAGTCTCCTACTAGATTGTGCTCTTAAAAGAACTGACAGTTGCAGGTTAGAATTGGTTAGCAGCAGATTGACAAAGGCAAGAATGGAGATACCACTGAGCTTCATTAATTAATGGGGTTCAGTAGTTAAGCTTGTTAATTACCATTTAATGAATATTACATGTCTCTCCACTGAAGTGCACGCAGGAATTACTTCTTTTTAAAAAAAGTATTTCATTTATCTGAGAGAGAGAGAGAGAGAAAGAGAAACACATGCACGCCATGGTACATGGGTGGAAGTCCGAGGACAATAATTCTCTCCTTCCACCATGTGGGTTTCTGGGGATTGAACTGAGGTTACCAGGCTTGCAAACAGGTAACTGGTTTGCTGAACCACCTTGTCACCCCAGGAATTACTTCTCAAACTTTACCGTAGTTCTAACACTGAGCACGTACAAGACCTCCTACTACGCACTCAGCAATATTTCATAGCAAATTGAGTCATAGATAACACATTGAACAACTGCTAGGAATTATTATACTTAACAATGATCATCAAACCCTGAGTTTTTCTCATGATACATGACTTGAAGAGTACACTGCATTTATTTAACCCCAGAAATTACAGCGATTTAACATAATTTAGACTTTCATAATTTTAAAGTGCTCTAAATGAGATTTATTTTTTAGCAAGTGGAAAAATGTTCCCTAAAAAACATTTAATGTTTGTGGAAAATAAGATTATCAAAAGCATTGTGTGCATGTTTGAATAACAATTGGTTCGTTTTCTTCAAGAAATGGGATTTTTATATAAAATACACACGTGGTGCTGAATGCCAAAATGATGGGGTCTGTGTGGTTTGAATTCAAAAGAGATTTGCTGTTAAACTTGTGCTGAGAAGAGAAGGGGTTCATGAGGGGCCTGAGCTTTTGAAGGTGAAATTTCCCCACTGTGTGACAGCTCAAGGTTAGTAGTCAGGGCAGCCATTGAGGCTGACAGACCCCTGGGCTTCCGCAGCTTCTGTGACAGGGACAGGAATGTGGTTGATGTGAATATTCTTCAGACAGCCAAAGAATGATTTCCACATGGGGAGAGTCAGTGTCTTCAAGTTGGCTGAAGAAAGAGGAAGAAGCAGTCAACAGATAGCTCACAATGTTCAATACCCACACCTGGGGTTTTAGGAGTCTTATTAGAAATAGCCAAGGGACCCCTTTGGTGTCGGGGTCACCTCCTGACACAAGGTTGCTCTTTGGGCTCCACAGCTCTGCTGTCTAGTATGGGTCATGAAAGCCTTTGAAATTAACAACCAGCCTGTTTGGAGGCCACGAGACAAGGCAGGACGAGGGGCTCTTCTTCCAGGCAGATTCCCAGGCCTGGATTGATCTCCTCTCAACCTGACCCTTTCTCTCCGTGGGGTCCCAGCAGACAACTCCCGCCCAGAGGGGGAGGAGCTGGACCCTTGATTCTGTGCTGATGCAGGCGCCTGGAGTAATATGGCTTCCAAAGAGAAGCCTGTAAGAGACGGTCTTAGGACCAGGGGAAGCACGGTAGGCAGAGGTTCTCTTGAGAGCCCCCCATTGCCAACCACTGGGGTCCCTCACATGGTGGGGCACCCTGATTATCTACGCACTGGGACGCCACGGCCCTTGGGTTAAGAAGAAAATGTTAAGAGCTGACATGAGGCTTACCCGAGACACCGCCAATGTGTAGCGCCCCTTGGGTGCTGTCAGGGAGGATGGGGAGCTGCCCCACTGTGTAGCTGTTATCTGTGTCCAGTTCCAGGTGCAGAATGTGCTGCTTGATGGTGACTGGAAGGGAGGCAGCGGGTTAGTTCTGTCACCTGGGGGAGGCCCTGGCCGTCTACCGTCTAACTGTCATGCCCGCCGCTGTGTTTGAACTCATGCCCAGTGGAGCTGTGGGGACACTGTTTGCAGGCACCCAATCAGCCTTGGCTTAAATTCAGACTCTTTTATCAACACCAGGCATAGATGCTACTGAAGTCCATCTATGCAGCTGCCATCCCTGCTTCCCACTTGGGAAACTGAGGCTCTTGGTGAGCTGACCAGAGGTGTGGTCATAAAGGAGTGGAAGTCCAGCTCTGGTCTCCTATCTGCAGAGGTCATGGTCACATTATAGTCACATGATCTCAGCCACTTCTCAGAGCCCACTGGCTTCTGAAAACAGACACCAAAGAGACACTCAACACGTCTGTCCCATGCCAACAGTTGCAGCTAACTGCAGTGGAACTGGCTTTCAAATTAGTCACGAAAAGACCACTTTCCACAAAAGAAACTTTAGCCAACACAGACTCATGTGTCATAGTCACAGATGTCAACTTGACAGTTGAGGGTTTGAACTAATTAGTGGTTGAGTTAAGCCCAGAGCAAACCTGCAGGAGATTGACTAGCTGATAGGGAAGGCCCAGCTCATAGTGGGTGGGACTAGGCCTGGAATAAAATACTGAGAGCTGATTGAGAAAGTCGGCATCCTTGTGAACACTTGGCCAGACATTCTGGTCTGGCAAGTAAGGATTGTCCCTCTCTCAGCTACTATGTGGGGATGGTGTGGCCAGTTCCCTTGGCCCTGGTGTTGGTGTGAGCTCTCCTGCAAAGCTGGATGAGGGCTGTAACAAGACAATCAGACAATCATAAGAAAAAATAAACCCCTTGTTCCCTTAAGCTGTTTGATGGTCATTTACCAACAACCATGCAGGCGAACTGCAACACGCACATATGTCTCAGACAAGGGCTCCTGTATTCCAAGCTGGCCTCTAACTCCTCATGCAGCTGAAGACGACTTTGAACATCTCATCTTCCTGCTTCCCCAAGTGTTGTGACTACAGGTAGGCACTACCACACCAGCCTGGTGCAGTGCTGGCGACTCAACACGGGGCCTCGTGCATGCCAGGCAAGCACTCTACCAACTGAGCTCCAAGCCTTGGCTCACTTATTTCTAAACTAGTATCTCCAAGTTTTTACTAAAATTAGAGATTATATGAGAGGATATACTTGCTCGCTACCATGCTTTTCTCTAAATGCTTTGTGTGAATGTTAAATGATTATTGAAAAAAATAACCCATGATGCTTCGATCCAACAGTCAGAGCAGGTACTGACCCAAAGCTTACTCTGGAGCAGGGGCGGGCTTACTGCATCTCCACAGCCCTAGAAGCTGTCTCTGTTTATACCTTTATTCCACAGAGAAGGAGCTGAAGGTTAAGAGTGTGTAAGGACCTTGCCCAAAGCCACCAAAGTAAGGGATGGAACTGAAATTTGGCTTCTGTCTGATTACCTTGAATACTGAAATAGTTTTATTGGCTTCCTGGACTGAAGAAGTCCACCCAGCTCCAAGAAACCCTTAAATCCAAACTTGGCTCGATACAGAGAACTGGAGACGCAGCCGTGATTACTTAAGTACAGCAACGTGGGTCAGGCGCTAGGGATGGACGGACTGAGGCAGCCTTTGGGATGCTCAAATCCAGACCAAGGGAGAATGTTTCTGTGCATGGACCAGGGGCTGCCAACATCCTACCTGCCACCGAGTGCCACTTCCCGTCACACAGAGACTGCTTGGGGGTGATCGAAGTCAAGATCCCACCTGCCTCGCTGTCCACGGAGGCTGTGACCTGGAATACAAATGCATTTTGCTACTTCCTTGCCCTCTTCACTTCCCACGCCTGGCTACGTGGACACTTAGAACACTTTATATTAGTGCTCTACCCTGCCCTAGGTGAATGCACAGACTCGAAGCTTCTGCAGAATTTCTCTCCTGCATCCCCACCAGGCAGGGAGGCCACGCACCCAGGCCCCACCTGGAACTGCAGGCAGCGACCATCACCCTGCATCCACCGACCCTCAGAGGTCACTGAAGAGCGTCAGCTCTCCTTAGCAGGTGGCCTGCATCAGTAGTTGTTGGGAAGAGTGTGGGCAGAAGCCCACACCCGACTGTGAGTGCCAGCCAATTATACTAATCCCACAGGTTCTTTACATAGAGGAGCATATCATCTAGGATGTCAAGCTATGGATTATGTTTGACTGAGCATGTCAGGTGTCTGGCACTTGAAGCATCGTGGGCAGAATCCCATCGTCCCCCTCTCTAGATCGGGGGCTCCGCCAGGATCTTTGGAGGGTTGAGTCAAGGTGAATGAAAAGATGAAAATAAGTATATTTATAAATAATTTACATCCCATTGGCCTGACGCTAGATGGGGCAGTCTTGCTCACAGGCAAGTCTTGAGCAAAACTATGTCACTGCAGTTAGGACAGTGGCCAAGTCTTGATTTTGTTCTCCTGGCATGAGTTCCTATCCAGAGATTGTCCCTGGAGGCCTTGCCCAAGTGCTCCACTGGAAAGCCAGCCTTGGGTCCCGCCCCCAGCAGGTGGGGCCTGGCTTCCTGCTCTGCATGACTGGAGCCTGGCACAGACTTGATGTCTACGACTTCAGAGTAAGGAGCTGCAGGCTGCTGGGAACAGGAGAGATGCTTTCTTCAGTGGTGTAGCCACTGGTAAGGTGCCCATGTTCCTCTAAGTAACCCTGACTAAACTCATTGGGTCTTCAAAACCCCATGCAACATGAAAGTAGGAGGGAGACAGTTGGGAAGAAGAGGGGGACTAGCGAGAGTGGGAGGGGACAAGAGAAGGTAAAGCGGGTGGTGGTGACTGTGGTCACGTGCATTACGTGCATATATGGAAATGCTATACTGAAACTCATTGCAAGACATAATTAATATAGGCAAATAAAAGAATTTTAAAAAGTATTCTGAGGACCAAGGCTAGGAATGTAGTTCTGTGATAAGTTGCTGGCATAGCTTGTGAAAGTCTCTGGGTTTGATCTATAGAACTATTATTACTACTATCTAAAAATAAAGCCACAGCCTATTCTAGGAATTTGAGCTAATTTATCTTCTTCTGGGCCATTTCCTTCCTCCTTAATAGCCGCGGGAGGATGAAGATAAAGGAAGTGGCACATCTTTGACTCAAGGCATTTACTACAAGAAGTTTGCTGGAAGAATTTGGTTTTAAAGAGATTCAGGCGCGGGTGGCTGAAAATATGATATTGTCTCAGCGATGGGAAGGAGGAGGGGCAGGAAGAGCAGAAACAGAAGCAGGAATCCATGAAAAGATAAAAGGAGAGATGCTGTGGGACCCCGTGACTGCCTCGGCTGTGGGAACCAGCACGGTGGAATTGTGTCCACAGTAAGGGGGGCAGAATGGACTCCAGGGGCACAGGGTCCTGGGCATGGTGGGGACATGGTGTGGACAGCTGGCGGGAGAATATACCCCATTAATTCCAGCTCTACCCTTCTGAGTAAAACAGAGCTGAAGAAGGTGGAGGGAGGGAGGAAAAATGAACACAGGTGGTATATGGGGCAGCTTAATTGTGACAAAAAGCCCCAGGATATGAGGATTATTATCCACATCCGTCTGCCGCCGCACTGCACAGAACTTACCTGATCTCTTCTTATCCCACACGCTGCACAGGGCTGGGCCTGACTGGCACTTGGATGGGAGAATTACCATGCGCATTTTACAGACCCTGACACCGAGCTGCCTTGAACAGCTTCCCTGGGGACCAATAGCCAGGTGCTGTAGATGGAACTTGGCCCAGTGCGTTTGAGAATTCCCGGTTTTCAAGATAAAGAAATGATGGTAAAAATGACCTTCTCATGGAGAGTGCTAAGTTAGCCCCCAAAACCAAGCCTCGTAAACACAGTATCAAATTCCGTCCTGTATAGTTACTTCAGACCAAGTCTCCAGGAGAGGGGTTTGGCTCTTCCCCCTTCCCTATGGGTCACCCCGCTACATACCTTTCCCTCCTCCAGATAAACACTTAAGTGCTGTCCTGTTTGACCTCCGATGTGTATTAAGATCCCAGTCAGGCTTCTTGGGCGGATGCTGAAAAGGAGCTGAAATTCTGGCCCCAGGGACACTGAGTTGTCTTTCAAAAAAAGGAAGGAAAAAACAGAGTTAAAAACATCACTTGAATTTAAGGGAGGCGGCAGGGTACTTTAGACTCAAGACATGCTTTCTACCAACCTTCCTTACCTAAGACCACGTGACCTCCTCCTTGGGAGAAATAAATGCCTTTCTCCAAAGAGTGTCCCAAGCAGGGCAACACCCCAAAGTTTGCAGAAGGGGAATCCAAGGGCTTTAAATCCAGCTGGAAGTTCTTCAGGCAGCCCACAAAACTGTGCTGGGGAAGGCTCTGCCACAAAGAAAAGAAGGAGTTACCCTGTGTAACTCCCAGAGATGCTGGGGGTGGGCAAAGGGTGTGTGCGTAATGGGGGTGAAGGCACAAGATGAAGGCATTGAAGCTTATCAGCCAAAGAAGATTCACTTCATTAGCTTCACAGCGTCAAGAGAAACCTACCTACCTGAGGTTTGGTGGGCAGCTGAAGTTTCAAGGTACCACATGACCCTGCAGTGAGTGCGTGTGTAAGTGGGTAGGTGGATGGCGGATGTGGCTAACCTGTGCTGGAATAAGAACAAGATGGCTCATCCTGACTCTGGTCTGCAGGGGGGAGGGAAGGAATCCCACCTCATGATTTACAGAGTTCATGTTCTTGGTATATTAGTGCTCCATGAGCCAGCCGGATAGCTTAAGACAAAATGGGGACGAAGTGTTCCAAAAATAAAAAAGTGCAAAGCAGCTCGGGATCCTGTTGGGCCAGGCGCACAAACCGACAGATCCTGAGTGCCGTGCAGAGAAAGGAGACAACTCGTCCACTGTCAGTGGCCGTGTGGGAGCCCCTGTTTGCCTGGCCCGGAACAGGGCCGTCTGGAACCATGCTTCTGCGGACTTGTAATACCTCGTATGATAGACCACGTGTTCTCTATATATACTTTTTCCCTCTGGGGACAGCAGAATAGGGCTTTAACACATTTTGAAAATTCTTGAAAACGGTCCTCAAATTCTCAGAAAGTTTAACAATCATTGAGTATAATCCCTGAACTACTTTCTAGAGTAGCCCTTTTAGGACCCAACTCAACAGAGATGCAAAGTGGGGGTAATTTTAAGAGAAATGGTGACGTCAGAAATACACACAGTGGCCACAGGGTCAGTGGTAGAGAGCTGATTGGTCTCCTCGTGAAATACTGAGTTTCTGCGATGGTTAACATTGTCACCTTGACAAGATTCAACTCAGGCTGGAAACAAACGTCTAGACTTGTCTGTGAGGGACTTTCTGGATTGGGCTGGCTGAAATGGGAAGACCCACCCTAAATATAGATGGCATCATTCCTCGGGATGGAACCCCAACGTTCATAAAAGAACACAGCTGAGATCCATGTCCATCCACCTCTGCATCCTGACCGTGGATACAATATGATGGGTCCCTATGACTGAGAACCAAAATAAACCTTCCTTCCTTTAATTTCTGTTTTTGGGCCTTTTGTCAAAGCAGTAAGAGAAGTAATATTTCCTCAGACTTTTCATGCAAGATGACAGTGTGCTAATGTTAATATATAACTATCCCTTGATCACTTAGCAAATGCTTCTTTCTCCACATGAATGGACACTGGCCCGGCGCCCTGGCTAGACTTTAATGAGAATGCTTCATTTTCATGCATTCCTTCTTTATAGTTACTATCTGTGGCAAAGGACACTGGCTTTGCATTTAAGAGAGAGAAAAGGACCTTGAAATTCAGCAGCCAGCTGGTGGATGGCGCGGTCGGAAGAAAATGCTTTTGCTTCTATTTTTGCGGAGGGAGCAGAAATGAGAGAAGCTCAGGTCTGCAGTCTCTAACCTGGGCCCGCATTCCTTGGGAGAGAAGCTAAGAGATCTGTGCTCCTAACACCATGGCCAAGTCCAGCAGTTACTTCATCCACAGCTGCGTCTCTGCCTGCTATGGCACGGGGTCTGGGAATGGGGGGCGGGAAGCTTTTTCGTGGGCTTGTGGACATTAAGCATTTCAGGGAACCGTTTAGAGCAGCTTTATGTCCTTAAAGGTCCCGGCATAAGGGCAGCGGTTGTCTCAGAAGGAGCATTGCCGACTCCCCAGCTTACCTCGGGCTTGCCTGAGACGGGCGAGCCTAGAGACACATGCGCTTTGATGCTAACAGAGGGATTTCCAGGCAGGCTGCCCTTCCGTGCCCTCAGCCCGTCCACGACCAGGTGCCCCTTTCCTCCGTCTTGCCCGAATGCCACCTTCAGAGAGAAGAATCCAGCATTTAGTTACCTCATGATTGATGCCATGTTTTATTAGTGTCCACGGGAAGGTTCCCAGACACGTCTTCCCTTCCCCCGCCCTTCCGTGCAGCTTTCCTCCTGCTCCGCACCAGCACTATTTTGTGAGAGGATGTTAGATACTGAACACACTCTGAAGTTAAGAAAAGGCTGCCGGTGGGTAAGCTAACAGGCACAACAGGTACGGACAGTTAAGCAGAAGTAAACAACCAGGGCACACATGCCAACGCGTGTCGTACAGAAGGGCGAGGCCAGAGGAGACGCTGTCTGTGTCCCAGCCCAGGGTTCCCGGAGCGAGGGGAAATGACGGTTTCTCCTGTACCAAGAAGGGCAGGCGTCGCAGACTCTGTTTCAAGTTAGGAATCCTGAAGTCTGTCCTTCCTGGTGGGGGGCGTTTCACTGAAGTCTCCCCAGTTCCGATGCCCACAACAGAGCTCCCCGTTTCCAGACCAAAGCTGCGGCTGTCTCCTTTGTATTCTCCTTCTCTCTTTCTTCCTCCTTTCTCTCTCTTCTCCCCCTTTCTTTTTTTCTTTCTCTCTCTCTTTTTCCTCTTTTCCTCCTCTCTCTTCCTTCGCCCTTTCTTCTTCATCTCTGTCATGGTTTGAGATGTGTCCCCCCACAGTCTCATGTGTTTGGGAAGGTCGTGGCACCTTGAGAGGTGGAACCTTGCTGGAGGAAGGCAGTCACATGGGGTGGGCCTTGAGATGGATTAGTCCCACCCTACCTCTGGGTGAAGTCGGCCTTAGTCCCACCCTACCTCGAGGAGAAGTCAGCCTTTGCAGCAAGCAGTCTGCAGCTCTCAGCTTCCAAGATGTCTGCGGTGACTTAGCCTCCTCCAGCTTTGGCCAGCCAGCCATGCCGCCTCTGCCTTGAGAGACTGTGCCTCCCTCTGGCACTGTAAGCTGAATAAATCTCCCTTTCTCCCTTAAGTTGATCGATTTTGGGTGTTCTCTCACAGCAATAGTTAAGAGTAACCGTTACACTCTCTCTTTTCCTCCTCTTCCTCCCTTCCTTCTCTCTCTTCCTCTTCTTTTCCTCCTTTCCCCCCTCTTCCTTTCTTTCTTCCTCCTCTCTTCTTCCCTTCTCTTCTTCCTCCCTTTTCCTCCACCTCTCTCTTTCTCTCTCTCTCTCTCACACACACACACACACACCCTCCTCCTCTCCACCTGTCCTTCCCATTGGCCCAATCAGTAACATGCCCGAGGCTCCTCCCTGCTCACACTCCACAGCAGCCCGCCTTCTGTCTTCCATCCTCACACACTGCTCCCCACAACCACTACCTCCCCACCACAAGGGCCATCGCATTCCCACGACTCTCCCACGTCTACTCTTACTCCTTTGTGATTTCTTCAGCCAAAGAGCTGGAAACAATAAGAATCTATTCCTGGCACACCATCAGACACACTTGGAATAAAACCCAAAGCCCTACTCAGCAGGGTGGCACACGGCTGGAGTCCTCACTGATCAGGAATCTGAGGCAGGAGGATCACAAGTTTGAACAGCCTTAGGCTACAAAGTGAGTTTCAGGACAGTGTGGGCTAATAGTAAAGACATGTCTCATGAATGAATGAATGAATGAGTGAATAAATGAATGAATAAACTCCAGGGTATTTGGAGACTGAGGCAGGAAAATTAAAAGTTCACAGCCTGCCTAGGGTACAGAGTGAAGATCCTACCTCAACTAAATGAGTGAGATCCTACCTCAAACTAAATAGGAAACTAAAGAAAAAAAGAAAAAGAAAGGAAGAAAGAGAGAGACAGAAGATACTTTAATGATAGAGTTTTTGCCTATTGGCTACACGGTTCTAAAGCCCAAGGTTCAAGCTCTAGTCCTGCCAAATACATAAATAGTAAATAAAATTAAAATCAATAACCCCCACAAGTCCTTCGCTGGCCCGAGCAGCCGTGGCCTGGCCCCGCCTCCACCGCTCCCGTCCTGCCGCTCACAGTTCGGTGTTTGCAGGTCCCTCTGCCGGGAACACCTTTCCTGCAATTTCATCTCCCACCCTTGCCCCCGGGAGCCTCTTCTTGGCTGCCTTTCCTAAGACAGTGCCCCGCTCTGACTTCCCCTAGGCTACCTGGCTATAAGGTTAGGATCTGACACAACACTCAGAATTTTTCTTTTGATTTTTTTGTTTATCTCCTCTGGAAGGGCAGCTCATGAAATATTTGTTGACTACAAAGCAAAAACAACTTATCAAGTCACTTAATTTTTCTGAGCACCAGGTTCCTCCTTAGGAAAAAATAATATGGCTCTCCTCTGATCTTCAGTGTATCTTTGGAAACCTAAGATGCCTTTAGACAAGAAAGGAGGGTGCTGGGGACAGCTAGAAGGACGTCTTTACCTTTAGGCCAGAAAAAGACCTCCTGGTCCAGACAGAGGGACCCGGGAGCCTGGAGGTTGGCTTGCAGGAGAGAGGTGGTCCAGGGAGAAGGGATGGAAGGAAGACTAGGGGAGCGAGCCCCAGACAGCAGCGAAGGTTCACAGAAGCAGTGGGTTAATTCTACCGTGTGTTTGGGACTCTTTGCGTGAGTGGCATGTATGGCAGACTCTGTGCTAAGCTGGTGTGTGTTCAGAGTGCCAACCATACAGGTTTTCCTAGTGCTTGTGCCTGGGGGGGGGTGTCCTGGGGAGAGAATGCTGGACTCTTATCCCTTATCCAAAATGTTGGGGACTAGTGTTACATGTCGTTTGCGGGTCTTGGAATACTCACGTACACAGAATGATAGATCTTGGAATCGGATTCGTGTCTCGACTCAAAATTCATTTATGTTTCTATCACCTGGTCCACATAGCCAGAAAGAAATCTAACACAGCCTATCCAGCATTGGACCCTAACTCATCACGAGAGGTTAGGCGTAGAATTTTCCACATGTGGCACCATGTCTGTGTTCAGTAAGTGTGGGACCTGAGGCCATTTTGGACTTGGGATGGTTTGTGTTTCTCAGGGTGCCCGCGATGTAGGAACAGCCCCGGCTCTCACCGTGTGCCACTGCCCATCGCTGTACTTCTCGGCGCTTTTGAGCCTCAGCCTCTTGCCTTCTGTCGCCAAAACAAAGACGATGTGTCCTTTCGAGAGATAAAGAGCCATGAAGGAGTTCTTGGTGCCCGCGTAGAACACCAGCCCTCGGGGAGACGCTGTTCTCAGGTCCACGGTGAAATGAGAGCTGTGGGTAGAGACAGAAGCAAAGGGTAAGAGCCGGGCAAGGTGCTGGCTGCAAACCCAGCTCTCAGGAAGTGACATAGAGACCATGCCAGCCTCGACCATCTAGTGAGCTCCAGTGACCTTGTTTCTTTAAATAAATAGGTCAGTAGATAAGCCAACAATAGGAAAGACCTTGGCAATGGAGGAAAACAAACATGCGTAGTGTTTCTGTATCTCTGATCTGGGAAATTGTTGGGGAACAATTCTTTCAGTGCATGAATGTAGCCTGCAGTGATAAACAGCCCTGTGTCTCCCGCAACTTCCAGAAGCCACTGCGTTCCAGCTTCCAGCATTTAACAGCTTTGTTGTGCAATTTGCTTACCACACTGGGGAATAGCACAGACTGTCTGGACAAACTTAGTTAGCTTGCACATGGCAAGAACGAACATTCAGGGACTGAAATCTTTTACATTAAAAATGAAGCTAAAAGTCACACAGCACAACCTTTACCATCGTCTTTGCTGCTTTCTAGGCTAGAGCTGGTTCAGCTGTGTGGAAGGCACCAGCAATGCTGTATGACCCTCCTCATCTTGCAAAATTGAAACTCTACCCATGAAGCACCAGCTTCCTATCTGTCCACATCTTGCTTTCTTTTTCTATGAATTCCCCTGCTCTGGGGATTTTGCATAAGTGAACTCAGCCAGAGTGGGTCTTCCTGTCGCTGGCTTCGTGGCCTTTTCATGCAAGCTGTCCAACCCAATGCCTGTGTATTTGTGTATATTTGTGGAGAAGGAAGCGGTAGGAGAGGCAGGGACTGGGACAGTTTGAAGAACTGTGATTCAAGTTGGAAGACGTGATTCAAGAATCAGACAGGCACTGTCTTCTGTGGAACGCATTTAACATACAGGCGCAAGGCACGGAGTCATGTCTCCTGCTTGTCTCCACATTTCTCTGGCCCTCACACCTCATCTATGCTGGAGGAGGGATTATGAAACCTTGTGTGGTCCAGGGGGGACAGTTAGTGTTCATCTGCATGATAGTCCCATGTCATACGCATGTCTAGCTAAGGAAGCTTTTCCTTTATGAAGACTCGTATTCTCCCTTCCTCCCTTTTTTCCTCCCTCCCTCCCTCCCTTTCTCCCTTCTTCTTTTCTCCATATTTCTGTTCATCCATCTACCCATCTATTCATCATCCATCCATCATCCATCCATCCATCTATCTATCCATCCATCCATCCATCCATCCAATCTGACTAACCTATCATCTATCCTTCCTACAAATACTTTATGAATGCAGAGTGTATAGAAGACCCTGTGCCTTCTAGGAATACAGCCATGGAATTTCATTTCTTGAGTTGTTTGTGGTACGTGGCTACACTAGCAAGCTTACAGTGGGGAAACAGTCAAAAGTTTAAGGATATAGGTATCAGCTAACTGTCCATACCTGTTCCCTGAACACAGTGACTAGGTCCATTCTGACCCAGATGATAAGTGACTCCCAAGGGGCTACATTAGGCACTCAATAAATAGTGACTGAACCAAGTCAAGAGGCAGAATCTGGATGTAGAATGTCCAATTACACTGTCAATCCTCTTGACTTTCCAGTGCTATGGGGCTAAGATGCACATTTGTTCTTCTGATAGCAAGTTTCCTAGAGGCGACATCCTTCTAAAGGAAGGAGGATGCCGTGTTTGTTAAAGGAAGTTACCCAGATGGTACTGGCTCCGTGTTTCTCCTGGGGTGTGTGTCTTGTCTGTGCCAACTGAAGGGGCTGATTGGGATGCACTCCAAACCACAGAGCACTCCTCGGATGTGCGCTTGGTGATTGGACTCGACATTTGCTTTCCAGAACTGTTTCTTAAGGCAGTTTTGTCACAGAAAAGACTAACCAACTAACACCCCAAAAAGGCAGCAGCAGATTCACATCGCAGAATATGGTACTGGAGTTGACTCCTTACTTCAGGAGAAAGGAAGGGGAAGCTTAGGAGCATTTTACACATTCACCACACAATCAAGGAGAATTTGGCTAGCATGCAAATCAGAATGAGAGAAATAGAATACTCCAAATCTTGCAACTTCCTGAAAATATGATTGTTAAAAAAATTGGGGCTGAAATAATTTTAAAATTGCATATGCTAATCATGATGGTTAACCTTGATTGTCAGCCTGACAGGATTTAGAATTTACTTAGGAGATAAACCACTGGGCATGTGTATGAGGGTATTTCCAGAAAGGTGGATTTTTTTTTTCAAGGATATGTGCATGGGGTGTGTGTATGTATGTGTTGCATATGTGTGTGTATGTGGATGGGTGTATGTGTATGTGCAGATGTATGTACATGAGTGTATTTGAGTACACGGTGCCTGTGGAGGCCCAAGGGTGACTGAGGGACAATCTCTCTCTCTCTCTCTCTCTCTCTCTCTCTACCTCTCTACCTTTGGGCAAAGGAGAGAAAGCGAGACTTCCCAGGGGCGGTAGAGCTGTGGAGAGGTGGCATGCTGATAGTTTCCTATCTTCGCACTGTGACCAGACTCCTCCCAATCTGTCCCCACTGACAGGGAAGCAATACCAACCCCTCTTTAACCAATAACTAAACAGATGGAGGAGATAGAAGCCTTTGCTCAAAGTCAGACAGACTCAGGCTTGGGCTTAGAAAAGTTACAGGGTTTGTAGCTGCCCCAGTGGCATGCCCTCTTCAAGAGAGTCCACCGCAGGGTATAGGGGCTGGCACTCTCAGCTGACACATTTGGGTTTGAGGGCTACTTCTAGCCAAGGATTGAAAGAAGCACACACACTCTGTGCCCAACATAGTCCTGGCTGATGTCCCCATCCACATCACAGAGGGACTAAGCGGCATATGGTCTAAGGTCACACGTCCAGTGTGTATAGCTCTACAGAGACCCGGGCAGGAGTCCAGACCAGGTCCTTGTGATCCCTGGGCACCTCTGCAGAAACCATCTCAAAGGGATGGTTGGCACCTTTCTTCCTTATGTCTCCTTCAAGTCACTTGACTAGGCTAAAGTTGGCTTTTCTACTTTCTACTGTTAAATTGCAATGTCTGCTCATACCTCCTCCCTGAAAGGGATGCAACTTGTTAGCATTTAAAAAAAAATAAGTGCATTCTCTAAAACTCTTCTGACACCAAGGCTATCTAAAAGAACAATTTCCCTTTCAGTACAGAATGCAAGAGAAGAAAGGTGATTTATCACAGAAATAAATAGCTTTTGGAGGAAAAAAAATCAGCCTTATTTTTAGAACACCTTCAATTCTCATCTAGAGAGCTGTGCTGATTGCTTCCTCCGCCCTGAGGAGGAGCTTAGCACCCCAGCTGAGGGACAGACACCATGGCAGGTCATGGGGCTGCCTGTCCGTGCAGGTTAGCAACTGGCTGTGCCTCCTTCTTGAGGTGCCCCAGCGTTACGTACACTCTTTTTTAACCTGGAATAAACTCTCTCGAAGCAGATAAAAGGAAGAAGTACCTGGGTCTTAGCAACTCCTCAGGAAGCTGGAATAGCAAGTGGCTGGTGGGAATGTCCCCAAACTGGAAGGCCCCCCGAGTAGCCTGGAGGCCCAGAGGTGGTCGGCAGGACTTGCCCTCTTGTCGCACCTCCATGCTCCTGGGAAAGGCTCCGGCTGCGTCTTGCAACAGCTGCAAGGGAGAGGAGTGAAAATAAGGACACAGCCCCGTCAGCAGAGGGATGGGCAGTGCCCCTGGATTCTCAGAGATGAACTCCATAGAGAACTCCATAGAGAAACGGAAGACTTGGCAGATGTTTCTATGGGCTTTTGCAGCAGGGCAGGGAGACTGTATCTTGTCCTTGGTATTTTGTTTTTCAATCAGCGTGGACTGGAAGACTAAAATCTGCCCTGTAGTCTGGGGACTATAGCTCAGTTGGTGGAGTTCTTGCCTAATATGCACAATGCTATCCCCAGCACTCTGTAAATCAGGCATGCTGGTGTGTGCCTGTCCTGCGTCAGATCATGCTTTGAACTTTTGAACAGGTTGATACTTGAAGCAGAAAAAAAAAAAAAAAAAAAAGCACAGTGAGTACCAGATGCCTAACAAAGTTGCTGGAATGTGAGGTTCTCCACATTTCCCCCTTTCCTCCAGGAAGAGACCAGATTTGACAGACCCAGACCGCTACCAGAGGGCTCAGAGTTCAGTGGGGGTGGGGGTGGGGTCTCCTTGGTCCAAGGGAGGATGAGTATTGGCCTAGCTTGAGACTGGTTGATTGGTTCAGAAATGAACATGTGATCCCTTCTAGCCAGTGGTCCTCTAGAGGAGCTTCTAAGAAAGATTCCCTTCCTGGAGAGGGAGAAGCCCACCTTGAGTTGGTGGCTGTGAGCTGCTGCTTCCCGCAGCCAGCAGGATAGAGCCCAGAGAGCTGCGGCGTCTGCCTCCAGTCATTCCTATGCCTGGCTGGCTCTGCGTGCGACATCACTGCCGTTAACATTTAAGGCATGTGGCAAGGAGTTTTCTAGACCCAACAGCTACTAGACTCCCCAGCCAACTTCCTTCACAATTAGGTTCTGCTTCCAGACTGGTCCTGAAGGCGGCGCTCAGCCCATACATGCTATGAGTAATTTAACACAACCCAAAGTCAGGCTTGCCGGCCTGCCGGCACAGGCTTGTAGATCTCGGCTATTTGGCAGGCCGAGTCTGAAGAATGGCAAATTCAAGGGTGACCTGGGCAAATTAGACACTGTCTCAAGTGACAAATAAAGAGAGAGCTGGGATTTGGGGCGTCAATGTGGTGGAAACACTTGCTGCCCAAGCAAGAGAACTGGAGTTTGGCTTCCAGCTAAAACACTGAGTGGGTGTGGCAGTCCACTTGGCAATTCCAACCTTGAGGCAGAGACTGGGAACCCCCCGGGCAAGCTGGCTAGGAGACTAGCCCTACCCGTGAGCTCTGGGTTTGATTAGATACCCTGTCTCAAGAAGGGTGAGATGGAAGAGCGATCAAGAATGATTCCTGTTATCAACCTCGGGGCTCTACGGGCAAGCACACACAGCCACCCCTGCACCTGGGCAAGCACACACTGCCACCCCTGCACCCCGGCAAGCACACACAGCCACCCCTGCACCCACACTCACGCAAACAGACATAGGCACATGCAGGCACCCGCCCCTACGTACACACTGAAAACAGAAAAAGAAAAACAAAAGAGAGGGCTGGGACGGAATGGCAAGGTAAGAGCACTTGCCTTCTTGCATGAGCGAGACCCTAGGTCCAAAGTCTGGAAAGGAGGAGGGAAGGGAGGGAGAAATGGAGACATTCAGCCACACCCACAGGAAAGTTACATGAACTGCTAGCATTCAGAGCCCCGGGCCTGCTGAGAACGAAAGTGGCCTGGGTCCTGCTGGACGCTTCCCGCGTCTGAAAGTCTCCTCCCATCCAGCAACAGTACAGTGACATCAAAAAGGAGCGGTTTGGGCCAACACCTGTTGCCACTCTCCTCCTAATGTCTCTTGAGGGCGCCGTCCGCCTTGAAGGAGCCCTGACTCATAATCTTCCGCTTCACCGGCAGCCCCTGCTCTGCCCCCCTCATCATCATCTTCATGCTCTCCTGCACACCTCTGTGGTGGGTTTTGATTAGTTTTTCCTTTAACATCCAGTGCCTCTGTCCTGCAAGCAGCCCGACTCTCTCGCCTGGACTACTGCAGTCGTTGCCTGTTTACGATCTTGTCTCCGGATTTTCCTGCAACATACAGGCTGCTGCTAGTTTAATACTCTTTAATCTCTTAAGCAGCTTAAGTACTCCTTTCAATAGCTTTACATTGACTACAGAAAAGTATCTAAGTTATGAGATTCATATATTTGACCTGCACCAGTGTGGGCTTTGAATTCTGCCTACCCCAGCCTCCTTTCTCTAGGAATTGTCACACCCACACACCGAGCTTTCCAAGCTTGCAGAGGCTTTAAAAGCATATCTGTGGGGATTTTCAGCCAAATTCTGACCATTTACTAACTGGGTGATCTTGGGACAAGTTTTAATACAAAATAAAACAAAACAATAATAAGTCAACAGAAACTGAGCTACAAACTCAATTTCCAGACCTGTCCAGTTTGCTCTCTTCTACTCCCCAGGAAGGGTGCTGAGAATTGAAACAAGACGGCCAGGAGCCTTGGGAGGATCAGAGAGCATGTGCGCCAAGTGTCTTGCACCTGGGGGCTCCACCCACAGCCTGCCTGGCAGCATCGGGCCTCTGGGCATCAGCAGCCACTTATCAAAACCCAGCCACGCCCACACAGCCCCAGCTCCTGGGCACCCGCCTTCGGAAGGCCCTCCCTGCAGGAGTGTCCTGCAGCTTTGCTCCTGTAGCACGCCATGTCACTTCCATTTGCATTCTCCTTAGCATGCGCTGCACGGCCTGCTTGACGCTAGGTCCTTTCCAATTGCAGACGTGCCTTCCTTTAACCCTCACGTCATCACGAGAGTGCGTGCTTATGCTCATCAGATTTCCAGACTGTACCTGAATGGCCTGAAGGCACCTGCCGCTCAACATGCCACTAAGTCCTTTTCTTCCCCTTCTGTGTGCGTGTATAGACGCATGCGTGTGTGCGTGTATGTACTAACTTGTACACATGTCCTGAGGAGGACATGGGGCGTCCTGTTTGATCTCTCTGCCTTGTTCCCTTGAGATGGGGTTTCTCACTGAACCCACTGGCTGGTGGCGGGTGAGCCCCCGTGATCCTCCTGCCTCTGCCCCGCCCCATGGTGCTGGGGCTACAGGTGCACATGTGACCACAGCTGTGTGGTTTTTTTTTTTTTTTTTTCCCAAAAATATCCTGAGGATCAGAATTCAGGTCCTCATACCTGGGTAGCAAGTGTTCTTTTCCCGCCCCCATTCTCTCTCAGCAGCATCCCTCTGGACCCTGAGACCCACACTAGATGCCTCAAGATGCTCCTGCCGCTCTTTGCTCCCCAAATCCACTCACTGTCTGCGGACATCTACTCCACCTTCTGAATGCTTTCAGAATCCTCTCCCTCCCCGCCAGCCCTACCATCATCAGAAGCTCATTTAGTCTCAATAGCTATCAGCTTTGCAATGGAAAAAGTGAACATATGACTTGGCTTCTGAGGGGGCAAATCTAAAGACGTTCTGATAATGGGAAAATGACAACCCTTGGGATTTGTGATATGCCTTCCTTCTCAGCAGCACCAAGTATTTCCTATTCGGTGTTATCTGTTCATAAATCACTGCCCGACTGGGAGATACTGGTAGATGTGCAAGCAGCGCATAGTTGACATTAACTGAAATATACATTGAACAGGAGATGCTTGCCATTTGGTTACAAACTGTCAGTGTGGGGATTTGAACTGGGGGCCCCACATGTACTCCGTCTGCAGCACAGCAGCTTATGCTAACAGGGCACAGCTTCTGGGCTGGATTTCCACCTCCAATATCCACCTTGTATCTACAGCTTGGGCCCAAATGTCTGAACCTCAACATCCTTATCTATAAGATGTGGCCAGTGGTGGTATATGGAAATCTGCTTGAAGGGCTTGGCACAACGCCAGGAAGATCAGGGGTGCTTGGTGACGTCCATCTATCTATCGATTATGACCACACTCATGGAAGGTCATGCTACTGTTCTCAGGCAGCCCCAATGCATGCTTAACTCATGCCAATGCTTCTGCTCCTACAGCCTGGCGATGCCATTCCATTTGGTTTCTCAGGAAGGCACAGTGGGAGTTGCTCCAAGAGCCTCAGACCCAATCGGGCCATCACAGCCTGGACACTAGGACTTCAAAACTCCTTAGGCGTTTATAATGCACGGTCCAGGCTAAGGCACACTAGGCTTTACAGGGCTCCCTGAGTACCTCTGTCTTCTCATGGGCGTTGCACAGAGAGCAAAGGACAGATCTGTGAGGACCTGTGTGAGAGGAGCAGCCCTTGTATTCTAGAGGAAACCTTTGAACCTGCTGCACGCCCCCAAGTGTCAGGAGCAAGGCACCAGCTACGGAAATTCAGACACCTGACATCTGTCAGCAGTTAGAGAGTTCTAGGAGCAATAGGCTGGAAGTGGGGAGCTGCGCCCCTTTAAATAGCTGAGAGTTTTGGTTTCTTTCTTTCAGATTAGGCCTTAAAGAGAAAACCACAAAAAAACTGGCTTAATTTAGTCATAGCACCCTGCTATCAGGCGATCTAGAGTGACAGATGCTCCTCATAGTTTCATTACAGTGCTGAGCTCTTGATGCAGAGGGGGTTCCTGTCCGCCATTTTTGGACAAGGAGCTTGATCTCCAAGTGAGCATGCTCAGTACTATACGCTGACGACTAGAGGCGCATGAATAGACTTGTTTCCCCCAGTGGCAGCCCCTTGCTTCCTCTGTCCCCATAGAAGCACTGCTTAGGGAATGGTGCCCTCCTTACTGGATGAGAGGAAGGAGCCTTTCCACATCCTGTACCTCCTGGTTGGGAATGTTGACGCTACGCTCACCAGGGCTAAACTCTTATGTTCCACTTGCTCTGAGACTGCAGGAACTGCCAACTATTCTTATAAATCAAGATACAAAATAAATGCCAAAAAGAAAATCACTTCATCATGGGTGCCTGTATCCAGGTGTGTGTGTGTGTGTGTGTGTGTGTGTGTGTGTGTGTATCCAGGTGTGTGTACACATATATCTGCGTGTATGTATGGGCTGTAGTCAACATCTGATGTCTTCCTCAGTTGCACTCCACTTTATTTTTTGAGAAGGGGTCTTTCATTGAGCCATGAGCTCACCGATTCTACTAGACTGCATGGTCAGCGAGTCCCAAGATCTTCCCGTCTCTGTCTCCTCAGGGGTAGGATGACAGGCCTATGCTATCACACCTGCTTGTCACTGAGTTCTGAGCTATGAACCCGGGTGCATGGTGAGCACGTTACTAACTGAACCATCTTCCTGGACTCTACTCTATCTGTTTGGGGCGTGTCACTCATGATGATGCATTGTTGCCAGTGACCACCAGGGATCCAGCGGTCAACTCCTACTTCCTGTCCCATCATCTTCCTCCACTCAGCAGGCTCAGGAGAAAACGACAAAGGGTAAAGCTTTGGCACTTACCTGATTGACGTCGAAGATCCTGGCCTTGTTAAATCTCGTGGAGCCTTTAAGCAACATTAGAAAAGGCGGTTTGTTTAAACTGCAGCCTCCCAGGGAGGAGTCACTCTTGGAAGATGTACTGGTCAAATCCAGGACTTCGGGACTCTGTGATAACCTGGAACGAGGACAGAAATGAAAGCTGTTGCCAAACTCTCAGCCAGGAGGAGGCAGAGTTGCCAGGAGGCAGAGAGAGCTCATGGTGCAAGGAGCGCTCTCCTCGTGGTTTTGCACGTGGACTGTCTTCACAGGTGGCCGTGCTTGAACGCCTGGTGCCCAGGTGGTGGCGCTGTTTGGGAAAGTAACGGCCCTAGGAGGCGGGGTCTTGCTGGAGGAAGCACCTTGTTGGGGTTGGGCTTGCGGTTGGGCAGCCTGGCTCTGCTTTCTCCCCAAGCCCACCCCACTTGGCTTCCTGATGTGTGACCTGAGCCAGCTTCCTATTCCCCATGCCTGCCACTGTCTTTTCTCCCCCAAATGAACACGATGCCCCCCGGAACCACCAGCCTAGTAAAGAACCTCTTTTCCCTTCAGCTGCCTGGGTGGGAGGGTTGTCTCACATCAGCAGAAGGGTGACTTGGACAACTTCACTGTCGTGGTTCCCGGATGAGCTTTCACCTGCTATCTACATATCACGTCTACAAGCCAGCAGAAGGGCTCACCAAGGGACACATGTACCCCATCATGGACCCCATTACTTTGTATGCTCACCTGAAAAAAAAAATCAATGCAAAAACAAGGCTCTTGGGCGGAAAAAAAAAAAAAAAAGAAACTTCAACTTCTATGGATTTAAGGGTGTGGCAAGGCAGATACTGATGCTTTGGAATGGATGTGGAAATCATATATACCTCCTGTGTGGAGTGATGCGAACTTCAGGAAGCCGAAGAGGTAAGTTTCAGGAAAGATGTGTCTGAGCGCGTTTGTTTAGCGCTGAGTGTCGCCTGAGCCTTACATGGCAGAATCGCCTCCCTGTCTCGTCCACTCCTTCCGTGTCCTTCTCTAGTCCCTCGCTACATGTTCAAGAAAGAGTCTTCAACAGTCAAGTGCAGGGACGGGAGCTCTGAGCTTTGTGCTGGCTAAGCCTGATGGATGGTGGCCGGGACGACGGGGCTCTTAGGGCTTGAGGAACACGCCTCCCCTGCTGCACGGGAGGCCTTGAGCTCTCGTGTAAATGGTTTTGAGTGAGAGGGACGCATTTAAGACGTGTAGGTGCGGAAGAACCAACCGCCACTCTTTCTGCTAGTGATCACTGTGTGCTCCGGTTTCCTAGCACTGCGCTCAGCTACACGGTTCCTTAACCCCCGAGGGCTCCTCACATCTCACTGCCTCTTGACTAAGGCAACGTGATACTTCTGCTCATGAATATTTTTCAAGGGCCATAATCTGAAAGTTAATTTAAAAAAAAAACTATTTTATTTAATGTGTGTGTGTGTCCCTGTAGAGGACCAAGGGTGACTTCTGGAATCATCCTGGATTGCTTCTACTTCCTTCTTGCTTCATTCTGGGATTTCCCAGGCCGCTGCCGTTTCTGCCTAGCATTTTTATGTGGGACCTGGGATCCGAACTCAGGACCTTCTGCTTGTGAGACAGAGGCTTAACCCCTGAGTCATCTCTCCAGCTCCCCTGAAAGTCAATTTTAATGAGACCTTCTCCAAGTTTAGACTCCAAAACTACCAGAAGTTGTTTTTGTTTTGTTTTCGTTTTGTTTTTTTTGGCAGTAACCTTCCAAAGAAGACATTTGGAAGTGTGTGGAATGAGTCTTATACAACATGTTGATGAAACTGACTATGGTAACTGGATAAATGTGAGGCCCTTCAGGTGGGCTGGCTGTTCTCATCAATTACCCACAGAGAAAAGACCACCTACCTATGGACAAAAACATTGCTGATACAACCCTCAAAATCACGGCCACCCAGGCGAAGAGATTGCTGGGAATTGGAAAATCCTGGTAGCCTTTGGTTTCTTCTCAGTGGCTGGTCATCAATGAGAAGCCGGAGGCTGAAACAGCAGAAAAGCAAACAAGGGTAAAAACTCTAGAAAAATTCTCTTGGTCTGCGTGTATGTGTGGAGGTTCAGTCTACTGACTTTGATCCAGACTCAATATCTGTGATCTCAAAGAACTAACCAAATTAGGCCAATTTTTAAAGAGCATCTAAAAATGTCTTCATGTCTTTTTTTGCATTTCATACCTTTGTTAAATAATGGATATATGCCTGAAGGGATGCCATAAATATTTTGCTTGATGAATTTTTGAAACACAAATACAGCAATATGATCGACATCCAGAGAAAGATATGGATAGCCTCGCATCCCAATTTGTGCTTCACTTCAGTCTCAAGTTTCTTTCCTTCTCCAAGAGTTAACTGCTCTTCTGAATTATGATACAGTAGATTGGTTTGCCCTGGTTCTGAACTATGGACACAGAGATGTTCTCTTTCAGGCATATTCTTCTCTTCTGTATATTGTATATATGAGGTTCATCTGTGCTATTATATATAGTTCTAGATATTAAATTTCTGTGTAGTAGGACATCTTGAATGTACCACACCTTTATCTACCTGTGATGGTTAGTACTAGCTGTCAATGTGAGCACATGTTAGAATCTCTAGTTTGACCTCTGGGATGCCTGTAAGGAACTGTCTTGATTTGTGCAGGACCACAATTAGGGCTTGGAGTCCGGCACTGTACAAGGAACAAATGAGCATGCATGTATTTGTCTGTTGCTTTCTGCTCTTGACTGTGGATGTCATGGGATTATGAACTGGAACAAACCTCTTTTTATTCTAAGTATCTTTCATCAGGTATTTTGTTATAACAACGTGTAATGACGCTAACACACTATGTCACAGCTGATTCATTTTCAGTCAGAAAAAATTGATATAGAACAAGGAAGAAGGCAATTTGTAATAGTAAAATACTATTAATATGAAAAGTAAATATTTTGCAAAAAGACACTAGAGAATTCCTTTGAAGTAAATAGTCTCTCAGAGTCATGGCAGCAGCCCCAGTCCACTCACCCTGAAGCATCGCTTATTACAGACACATAATGCAGCAAACCATCCATGTATGTCTGCGGAGATTTGAAGATTGGGCTGCTGCTGTCCCGCGTGCTCAGTTCAATGTGACCATCTTCGAGTGTGACCAGCAGGCTGGTTGTCTGAGAACATTCCAGAAGATACCCATCAGCAATGAATTTGCATTTAGGGGCCACAAAAGGGTGAATATTGAATTTATGATCAAAGCCATGTATAGAATAGTCAGGCTCTTTTCACCCAAATGTTTTAACTTAGCCATTTTGGTTGAGAGATTTTTTTAAAAAATGTTTTGGCTCCCTACTTATGAATATAAAAATCTTCTGCAAATTATTCAACACTCACAGATTTGTCAAATTCTTTTTTTAGGTCTACTTTTTACTAAATATGTTTAATCTCTCAATCAATTATATATGACATTTGAGTCATTTCTAATTTTTTACTATTTTTACTTTCACGTTTGCTGAAGTTGTTTTCAACAGAATCCACCCTTAATTATTTTATACTAAAGTGTTGATTCATCAGCTTTTTTGTATAAAATTACAGCAATTACCTTTTCCTTGGTTATCATGAATTTTTTACATTCTGGTCATTATTTCTAGGAGTTCCAATTTTTTATGTCTAACTGTTCTAAATATTGGAAAGATGATCTGATGCTTTCTGTCCATGAAAAACATAATTATAACGGCTGTTATGAAATTTCATTTTTTTCTACTGAGTGTAACTTCTGTGGATTTCTTTTATTATTATTATTATTTATTCAACTGTGTGCATGTGCGTGTGTATGTGCCTGCGCGTCTGTGTGTGTGTGTGTGTGTGTGTATGTGTAGAACCACGGACGAATTCGTGAACCACCATGGACTCCTCCACCTCCTTCTGCCCCGGGATTCACAGGCTCCGCCCTACCAGGACCAGAAGCACAGGCCGCCCCTGCTTCCGCCTGGCGTCTATACGTGGGATCTGGGATCCGAACTCAGGACCTTCCGCCTGCAAGGTGGAGGCTTAACCCCTGAGCCACCTCTCCAGCCCACTTCTGTGGATTTCTATGAGAGCAGTTAACATAAAATAATTTGTACATTATCTCACTAGAATCACTGGCAGTTTTATTTTGGGTTGCTTTTTTTCTAATTGGTAGTATTTGTTGAGAGTTAAATCAAAGAATACATTACTTTATTAGCATCTTTTTAGCTAACCCACTATGAAATCAAAAGCAATGTCTGTCCCAAAGATATTTGCAGAATAGAATATTTCTCAGGACAGGACTGAGTTAACATTTTGCTGATTCAATCTTCCATTGCTTTCCATCATTTTGTGTATTGTACTGACACGTGCTGGATAGGGTTAGAGATTAGTCTCCAGAACCCATATGAAAAAAGTTGGGCTGGTGGCACACTCGTGACCCCAGTTCTGGGGAGGCAGAGAAGGGGAGATCCCCAGGGAGTTGGGGGCATGGCCAGCCAGCTTCACCTAATCAGTGAAACTCTGTATCAAAGCAAACAAAAAAGCCATCCAGCAAGAGTTAGGGGCACCCCATTGAAGGCAACCCAAATGAAACCTGAAGGGCCGCTGGTGCAAAAAACACAAAACAGCAACAACAAAAGCCCCCACAAGATATCAGGAGGGAGACTGGCAGGGAAGAAGATGGGTATAGTGGGAAGAGGAGGGAAGATACAGTCATGGTAATGGTAATCATGTATGAAACAATAAAATAATTATTAAAAAATAAGCAAAACAAACAGATTAAAAAAAATCCAACATGGCTTTTATCACAAGACTCTAGTTTAACAGCTTTTTGTCTCTGGCCAGGGGGTAACATACAATGCCCACCAGGATGGAGTGAAGGGCATTGCAGGAGCAGCAAAACTGCAAAAGAAAACCAACAAACCACAATCCAGAACTTCAGAGACTCTATATCAACCACCTAGAACTAGGCCAGCCTAATCTCTCCCCATTCTGAAGCTCAGGGAAATTTGCGGAAGAGGGGGCGGTAAGAGTGTAAGAGCAAAAGGATGGGAGGAGCAATGATATGTAAGATACTCCATACAAGTTAGGGCTGAAGCAATCATAATTGGACTTTGCATGCCCTGCGCATTGTCCAACACACTATTGACCTCACAAAGTCTAGCATCTGCTAAAGGCACCAAGATCCTTGGAGGCAAGGGATTGGCAGCCACAGCAGTGTTTCTATATCTAAGGGGAACACGGGAAAGGGTTCAGGGAAAGGCCACTGGGTCCTTGTACGTCATCGGAGAGGAGTGCCCAGAGGAAAATCAGGCATGCACAAGAAAGGACTCTCTGGGAATTGGGGCGGGAGGCACTGGGGGATGGGAAGGGAGGGGGGTGGGGAGGGGGAGAGGGGGTATGGGGGGAGGAGGAGGAAGGGAGGGAACTGGTGTACCTATTAAGTTTGTATGAGCTGAAATAATAATAAAAATGTATTAATAAAAAAAAATCCAACATGGACAACTTCAGACCAATGGCACTCAAGGTTGTCCTGTGACACGCATGGAAACACATACACTATACATATTTCTCCCTTCCATGTGAACATGGACAAACACATACACAGATATATAAGTACTAGGTTAAAATATCCTGCTTGGCAGCCTCTGTACATGCATACACATGAACGCATACACAAACATACACTCTCTCCACTCCCCCCTCTCCCCCCAAAATAGTTAACTTGGATGGAAGGCAATCTCTTGGATGGAAGGCAGTCTCTACTGTCTAATGGCATGTGATTCTCCAGGGTAGTTAGAAAAATAGTCTATAAAGACTGGTGAGTGAGATACCAAAAGAAGAGAGCCCTCTTCCTATGATATGGCCAGCTACCATCAGTCTTTCTATTGGCTACTACACATCCACTATGATTGGACGCACTAAAGGAATACATTGAAAACCAACAGTAGTTATTTCTACTTCTGTTTAAAAGTCCTACTCTTTTCACAAGTGGGTTTCTGAGTGCCAGATGGCCCTGAAAGCTACAGGATCACTCTAGTCAAATCTCCCTGTGGAATAGAATTTCCGCAACTCTCCCATGGGTGAAGACAGAACACAGGAATGATCTGCCATTCCCTAGTGTGAACATTCTCCAAGTCACTGTTGCAGAAAAGGGATCTGAGAGTCACCTTGGGAAGCTGTAATCATAAAGTAATAAGAAGGATGCAGCTTCGTGTTTTTCTTACAACACGTTATTACTTATACATCTTCTATTTCATTTTAATGCATGTCAGTATCCCATGCTTCTTACCCGTGTCTGATGATTTAGCAATATGCCACTGGGCTGAAAGGTCTGAAAGCCAAAGGAGGCCTGGAAGTGGTTGGGTGGGGGCAAGTCCAAGTTGGTGAAACTCATTTGCCCTCCTCTGGAGAATGAGGCGCCTCGCACGAGCTGAAAGGCAAACGTGTAAATCACGGGCATTATAATGATTTCTGGGGCTGAAACACCATCTCCTGACTATATGGCGCCCCCAGCATTATTTAATGCTGTCTGTGAGGCACAGAAAGGGATCTTTGCCTTTCTACATATAAGCTTCCAAGCATCTGCAAGGTTTGGTGTGAATGTCCAGGATTCCCAATTTCTTTCAATTTTAGCAGCTAGTTCACAGCAGCATTGAGGATGACCAGAGAAAAGCCAGAAGTTGGCCTGCCGATGGTCCGGAAGCTTGGCGAGCCAGAATGCAACGGGATACAAAGTATCAAGCCCCACACTCACCTTCCAATCTTCAGAGCACTTTTTGGTTACTCCCACCGTGTCATTCAACCTGACCACCCCACTGGTTTTCTTCAGATTTTTCATGCAGCCTCGGAAGGCAGGTGTGGAGATATTAAACCTGATGAAGGAGATAGGGAAGGAGGATCGGTTATGTGGGCTCACCTGGGAACCCCAGCGGAACCCCCTCTAGCCTAAACCTCTCATCTAAGGCCATGCACGCAGCTAGTTCACAGCAGCACTGTGGACCACCAGAGAAAAGCCAGAAGTTGGTGAGCCAATGGTCTGGAAGCTTGGGGAGCCAGAATGCAACTAGATACAAAGTATCAAGCCCTGAGTCTGTTCCCATGGGCTCCTACAGTGGAGTCTCGTGTGCTGCTGGAGTGAGTCTGATTCTCAGCTTTAAAGTACAGGCAAGGGTCGGTGCGATGGGTCAGGGGGTTAAGGCGCCTGGGCGGGAACCCTGGTGTCCACATGGTAGAAGGTAAGAACTGACTCCCAAAAGTTGTCCTCTGACCTCCACATGTGTGGCATGCATGTCTGCTCTTTTTCTGTCTTTCTCAAATTAAGTCAATAAATATTTTCAAAACATAGATAACATTGACAGAAGAGTGACCAATGTTCCCAAACCGTACAGAGACAAAAGATATACCATATCCAAAACTGCCCATCCTCTGTGCCAGAGTCGAGACACCACATACCACATGGGAAATACGTGAATAAATTGGTAAACAACATATTACATACCTTTGTATTAAAGAATTGATAAATAGCATAGGCGAATTGAGAATGCGCTAGACTCTTTTTGATCTGTTTTTCTGTTCGTGCTGTGAACTCAGAAGAAACTAGGTATTGTATTTTGGTCTATTTGGTTATGCAAAGTGTGGTTTCATTTTGCCAATATCACTGATAGTGTTATCTGGGTTATGAGTGTCCTACCTACCCCCTCCTTACTGTGTCATGGCGGGTGGGAGGGGAGAGAAGAAGGGGTAATTGTGAGAATTAACCCAGTAATGTGTAGAAGATCTTAGGATGATGAAAGATGTGGGCATGAGCATACAGGAGTGTTTGAAGAGGCACAAGAGTCTGTGAGTGAGGTGGGCTTGAGGCAGGCGGTCTGAGTTGAGTCTGTCTGAGCAGAAAGCTCATCAAGTACTTAGAATACGTGCGACATATCCCCGTCTCACTGTGACTTCTCAAATGATCTTCATTTTCACTTTTTACGATCACACTCTGAGCACAACATGTGAGGTTCCCTGAGCCTTGGCGTGGGATACCGTTTCTGATGGACTGATTAGAGCTGAGCATTCCAGATTCACGGATATTCTGCACTCTCCTTGATGTGGTTTTCTGCCTCACTGTCTTCCATTGTAATAGGGAGCAACTTGGTTGAGCCCTGAGAGCTTGTCTTATCTTACGGTGCTTTATTATCAATTTTTTCGAGTGAACACTAGGATATGCCCTGTTGACATCAGGCCCTTGGGTATGAGCAGGCATGGCATGCTGTTCTCCTGAGCTGTGAACAGGATCAACAGGCACGTGATTTCTGAGACTTAAACAAGTCATTTCAAGATCTGGATCTCCATTCCTAGAAGATGCCACTCCAGGGAGAGGGGAGGAAGCAAATACCACGGACTCCCCCGAGCAAAGTGCCTCCTTAGCCTTGACTCTGTGGTGGGTGCTTTGCTGCTTGGGAAGGTGTGACCTCTTGGACCCGCTTCAGGGGTCAGCTCTCCTCAAGTATCTGAACTATAGGGAACACTCAAGCTCAGGATCTCCATTACTTGAAGATGGATGCCAAGGGCATTCCTCACGGTCTCAGTTGTAGTGTGCCCCTTATGCCAGCCTAGCTGTAGGCTAACTCCTGTTGACCCCACACACAGGGGGCAGGGAGGGATCTTGTCCTGTCTCCAATTGGGATCAAGGTAGAGGTGTTTTCACATGTTCCTTCTTGTCCTCTGGAAGCCATCTAGACATTAACTAATGGGCACAGAGCTTTATCACTGTAACGGTATCACCATGTTCCTGACCTATCAGCAGCCTGCTCTTTCCCCACAATGAATGGGGCCATTGGGGCCTATTAACATGTCTAAGGAGTGGTGGGGCTGTACTGGTCCCACCTATGTTGACCTTGCACCTGTAGTCTGTCTGCCACTATTGACGTCATCGCTTTGTGCAGTGTACAGACGTCACCCTGTTTCCTGGTCTATAAAGGATTAGATTCCATAATAAACTTGACTTGGTTTTAGCTTTTCCAAGATCCCCTCTTGACTCAGCCTGATTTAATTCTTGCTGACCCACTGTGGTACCTATCGGGATTTCAAGGTAAGTGTGCAGGTCACAGAACCCCCAGGGAACTTCTTTAAGACGCTGTCCTTCTCCTCCCCATACCGACCCCCATAGCAACTTGAATCAGGGGACAGTAGGGCTCGCTTGACCCATCAAGGCCTCCCCAGAGGCCTTTAAGTAATGGAGATCCTGAGGAGCCAGAAAGAACTTAGCATTTTACTCTGAGAGACTGAAAGATCAGGAAAGTACATCTTTTCAGGGACTTCTATCCTTTGCATTTTCTCTGTTCTTGTGATTTTAACTAAATTAAAGTATAAACCTGTCCTGCAAAGGGAGGCAGCCTCTTGCTTGCTTAAGATAGAGTACGGGGTGATCTTACATGGACTCGTTGTAAATACATGCGGCTCTGCACCTCTCCAGGTACTTCTTCACCATGGCCTCATTCGACCTGTCGGAAGCATTGCTAACCCAATGGGTTCTTTGTGCTTTCTGTCCTTCTAAGTGTCCAAATGAAGGGAACTCACAGTTCTCCCAGTTTCCCCTGTTCGGATGGTCAGCCTTATTGTGAAGTATTTACAATCTGTGTTCTCTGTTGAGTACACTGTGAACTACGAGCACTACAAAGTTAACTGTTTATGGCTGGAATTAAACAAGGGCAACTGGAATTATTGGAAGGAATCATTTACCACATGAACAGTGACCATACGGGGTGGAGGTGCATCGGTTGGTTTAGTGCTTGGCTAGCATGCACACAGCCTGGGCTTGATTCCCAGCACGGCATAAAACTGGGCAGGGGGTGCATATTTGTCCTTCCAACATTCAGAAGGTAAGGCAAGAGGATCAGAAATTCAAGGTAACCCTTGATTACACAGTAAGTTCAAGGCTTGCCTAGAATACATGAGACCCTGCTTCAAAAACAAAAGCAAAGCACAGAAACCAAAGCCCACCGTATTCTCTTACCTTTCTCTGATTGCGATTGGAATTCCACCCAGATAATATGTGCTGAAATCAAATATTTCCCCTTGTACTGTAATGCTTTGGGTATTCACATTTATCCACATAAGCTTTTTGGCTTTTCCAATTTTGATTGTAATCTGAAATACATGGGAGACAAGTCGTCAAGTAATAAAAAATAAAAAAAATACACACACTGCTCAAGGTGTAATGCATTTGTCTTCCTTTGGATTCATTTGTGTGCATGGTGGAAAGACCACCCTGTAGCAGCCTTCAATGAAAATCTGATACTAAAAGTTTTAATAGAAATATTTTCATGAAATCAATCATTGTTTACATATGCCACAAAAGCATTTCATGCCTAAATGCTCGAGTTTCAAAGGGATGCTTCAAAAGGATGCATTAGTTCATCTTGTGTTAGGTTTTCTTGTTTAATTTTATTTTCATGGTGCTGATGTTAAAGGTTTACACATTCTTAACACTTCAAGTACATGACCCAGAGGGCCTTACCGAATGATCTCTCCCATTGTTGATGGTATCTCGAATTCCTTTCTCTTTAGGAGGCTCTGAATCCAGCTTGTATCGCACCAAGAGATTGCCGTCTTCTATATTCAGAGATATGAAGCGATCCTGAAGTATGGATAGAGCACAGGTTACCAGAGGGTCTGAATGGAGGAGACCGAAGGGCTGGAAGTCCGTCCAGTGACTGTCAAGCCATACGGGGCTCTCTGGAGCTAATAGAAAGACCCGTCCTCGGGGCTCAGGGGAAAAAGAAAGATCAAGGGCCTAACCCAGTTGCGAAGGCTGCAGCTATTACAACTCTGGTAAGGAGAATATAGGGGAGCAACAGAGGTATGTTAGACCCACAGGCAATCAATTGCTATCTGAATGGGTTCTAAACCCCTTAGTGTCAGAGAACTCATGTCTGACACCATAAATCTACCCAAATAAGAGTAGAAAGGAAGTAAATAGAAACAGATATCTTAGTGTTAACCATAAAAATTTGATAATTAAATATCATCTAAACACTCCTTTTTTAACCCTCAGGTAAGAAAAGCATTCAGAGCTCAGCCGAGTTGCTCCCTATTACAATGGAAGATTAGCGAGGCAGAAAACAGTATCAGGCCAGAGTGCAGCGTCTCGGCGAACCTGGAATGCTCAGCCCTCCTCAGTCGATCAGAATCTTACCCCATGCCAAGGCTCAGGGAACCTTGCGGAAGAGGGGGGCGGTAAGATTGTAAGAGCCTAAAGGTGGGGCGAGGTACTTCTGCCCAACGTACTCCAGCCACAACAGAGCTGCTGTACCCAGGAAGTCACTGCTAGGGGAACGTCTACCATCAGGTCTACAGCACGACTGACTATCAACACTTCCCCAGGGACTAACGAGGATCTTAGAAAAAATTATCGCTCTCAGAGAGTGTCTCAGGGGCAGGTTCTGGACAAGGGAAGAGGAATCTCCCCACTTAGGACTTTACCTACTAAAGAGCCATGTGAAGTTCAACAGAAATCTGACTCCCCTACCAACACGGGCACCCCAAAGGAAGTCCTGTAATACAAGTGAGCATAGGGAGAGGGGGTAGGTGGGGTAAGGCAGGACTGATAAAAGGGAGGGTAGGAGAATAGGGAGGAGGGTAGGGAGGGGTCGGGGCAAAAATATAAACCCATTAATTAATAAACTTGCAACTTAAAAAAAAAGAAAGATCTATCTCTAAGACCCCCCCCCAGAAGGCCTAAGATGGCGACTGCTGTCAGTGCCCAGCACTCAGGAGGGACACACATGCCACCCATGACCAAGGTTTACAATCTAGTCCATCTACAGCCAGCATGCAAAATGGAAACCGAGATGCTACAGATCATCACAGTCATTTAAAATGTGAGTGCTGGGGCTGGAGAGATGGCTCAAGGGTTAAGACTCTGTCTCCCAAGCTGAAGGTCCTGAGTTCTGATCCCAGGTCCCAGGTAAAAATGCCAGGCAGGAATGGTAGTGGCCTGTGCTTCCTGCCCTAATGGGTGGAGCCTGGGGAAATCCCAGAGCAAAGCAAGAAGCAATCCAGGATGATTCCTGAAGTCACCCTTGGCCCTCCACAGGGCCCTCTGATACACACACACACCACATTAAATAAATAAAATACTAAAAAAAAGTGAGTGCTACCTGTTGGAGAGATGTGGACTCACTTAACTCCGGAGGGTTTACAACTTATTCCCGTGTCTCGGGCACTTTGCGGTCACAACCCCTCTGCCTCCCATGTCGGTCCGGGTCACTCTGGGGTCGTGAGCAGACCTCTTTCCTTCTGTTTCCTTCTTCTTGACAATCACAGCCCCTCTTGTGGCGCCTGTCCAGCTGCCCCCAGCAAGCCCCGATGGTCACATCCTGTGTCTTCTCTGGGCCTGGGCCACCCATCTGTTTCTTTGCATGCTAGCTACTCTTACTGCCTACATGGCAATAGAGACTTCGGCTTGGAAGATCCCAGGCAGCTACTCAACTGCCCTGATTTCTTTTTTTCCATTCTATGCTCTTTTTCTCTCTCTCTCTCCTCTTGCAAAAAAAAAAAAAAAAACAAACAAAAAAACACAAAAAAACCCCCATGATTCCCAAGAGTGATTCCTGACCTTCTTCCTCTCCTAGCCAATCAAATCTTGTAAATTCTTCCTTTCCCTCTCTCCTCCATGCCCCTGATCTCAGCCACAGCTCCACAGCCTGACTTCAAAACCATCGCCCACGGGTCTACCCATGTTCCTCCCGCCATCTTAGATCACATCCAACTCGGCCTTTCAAAATTACCAACGCAGGCATGGAGCTGTCCTTTGCTCTCAGGACACAGCCCTGACTCCCTGAGCTGCTGAGAGACACTGGCCACTTATTTGCTTTACGTCTCAGCCTGGCACCAAATGCCCAGCCCAGTCAGCTATCTCTCAATGCCCCAGACCTTCCCACTGCCAGGTGAGCTTCCAGCTTGTTCCTATGGGATTTGCCTTCCACCACGACCCTTTCAAATGTCTGCCAGGTATCAGATGAAGCCTCCTTTGTTAAAAGCTGGCTGACATTATACACCCTCACTTTCCCTTTCTTTTTTTAAAAAATTATTATTTATTATTTATTCAATTGTGAGTGTATGCGTGTGTGTACCTATGTGTATGTGTGTGTGTGTAGAACCACGGAAGAATTCGGGAACCACCATGGATGGCCTCCACCTCCTCCTCCTTTACTCTGCCCCGGGATTCACAGGGATTCACAAGACCAGAAACGCAGGCTGCCCCCGCTTCCGCCCGGCATCTATACGTGGGGTCTAGGATTCGAACTCAGGACCTTCCGTCTGCAAGGCAGAGGCTTAACCCCTGAGCCACCTCTCCAGCCCCCTCACTTTTCCTTTCTGCTGCTCTTCAAAATTACAATGAATTCATAATTGACCTATTGGCAATGCCCCTTGGTGCGGTACCTGCCTTCCCCTCTAGAGGGCAGCGTCTGTTCTGTCCTGGTCATTAGCATAAGCATGCAAAGAAAAATGAGCTGTTTCCTCCTTAGTGGTCAGAGACGATGAGGGATTTCTCAGTCAGATTTGAAAACTTGGCTCTGACTCACATCACTGAGTAATATGCCTTCAACTTAACAACAGCTCGGTGGACCATTTCTTATGCAATGACATTATGTAACTTCTCCTTCAGCACAAATACTTTTTCTGGTTCTTTATCTCAAGTATATTAGGATGTAGCACAAGTTGAACATCCTTCATCCCTCCAAACAGCAGAAATGTGAAATGTTTCAAAACATAAAACTTTCTGTTTAAGCACTAACACAGCGTCTGGTGGTTTCATGTATATGAATTTTGTTTCATGCATAAAATTATTTTAAAATATTGCACCAATTACTTTCTGGCTATGTGAATAACAAATATGAAACATACCTGGAGTTCGTGTTTAGACTTGGGTCCCACCCCCAATATTTCTCATTGTGTATATGCAAATATTATAAAATCCAAAAAAAAAAAAAAATCCAAAGTTGAGACACTGCTGGTCCCAAGCATCTTGGAGAATATATTCTCTCCCTGAACAAAGAGGGACTTGGTTCAGAAAACAAGTGTCTTGTTTTGAAAATGCTGGACAGCTGCTTGGTGTTCTGTATCCTCTGGGCTGGACGGAGACTCTCACCAACCGTCATTGCTCAGGAATGAGACTAACCCCAGAGAGAAGAGCTGTCTTCCTTCCCATCCTGCATGCAGAAGGGTCTGGTAAAATACTAAGCCCTATGCCATTCCCACTGTCTCAGACGGAGCCAAAGGCTGGAACATGTTTTTCCAGAAACACTACGTGTGGGACCCACTAGAGAGTCAGAACCAAGTACAGCATCCACTTTCACTCGACCAGCAGATGGCGCTCACGAGCCCCTAGCACCCATTTAACTAAGGAAGTTAAGAACGACCCCCTGACCCACATTATTTCAAAGTACAGAAGCTGCCATGTTGGGAAGTCAAAACTCAGGGTGATAAAGATGCAATCCCCACAGCCTGTCAAAACCCAAGTTGATGGCAAGGCAGGAAGTGGAGTTGTCTAGATTCTGGGGAGCTCCAGGAGGTAGGTCTGTTTTGAGGCCGAATGAGGTGGTTGCGAAGCATAGGATCATTTTCGAAGACTAAAACTGATAATGAGAATTAAATTGGACAGCAAGAGATTTCTACTTTATTTTGTTAGCACGTTCTCAAATTCCTAAGCTGTTCTCCTCCATTGAAATTCATCCCCCCTTCCCCAGCAGAAAGAAAACTCAGGTGATCAGGCGAAACTGTCTACACTGTCTTAACACTCTGTCTACAACGCCCGAGTATCCCCACGTTGCTGTACACAGTGGTCAGAGTCAGTAGCGTGCTGGAGGCGGGTTACCTGGTTTTCTGCGAAGAATAGCAGCCCTCTGTCCACGGTGGTCTGGATGTTCTGCCCGAAGATCGGGAAAGGCGCGTTTGCTTGAGTGGGAATGCGGGCATAGCCGGTGCCTTCAAAATAATTTTTGTCCGACTCTTCCTTTCTCCTGTCAATATCGAGCAGAAGTTAGAACACGGCAGCGAAAGGTCACAGGGCAGGTGTGCCGTGGACAGGACGTGCTTCAAGTTTGAAAAAGGAAGCAAGGCATATGCTGGTGCCTATCACGATCGTGTTGAAAAAAAGAAGAAACACTGTTAAAATATCCAGCCGGCTTTTCCTCCTGATGTGCTAAGGGATTCTGCTCAAAATAAGTGACTGTCTGGAGACCAGGGAGATGGCCTCAGGGGATCTGAACCCCATGAGGGTTGAGTTCAGATCCTCAGATCCTACATAAAAGCTGAGAGTGTTGATTACAGCAACAGTGTTGGGTGTTTTATTTATTTGTATTGATTCATATGTGTGCTCACATGTGGGTACACAGGTGCATATATGTGTGTGTACCTGTGAGGACCTGAGGTTGATAGGCGGTGTCTGTTTTGATTGCTCCCCACTTTTACTATAAGACAGAGTCCCTCAACTGAGCTCCGCTCCCAATCAGCTTGACTTGCTTGCTGGAGACTCTGTGTCTTTCCCGGCCTGGTGCTGGGATTACAGGTAGCTGTTTACCTGCACGGTTTTTACATGTGCTCTGGGGATCCGTCTTCCTGCTTGCATTTGCCAGCCCCAAAAATGAACAATTTAAATGTACCCTTATTCTGAAAAGGATTCCAATACGCCTCATATTGGAATCTCCCAAGTCCTTTAGCTCAAAGCTCCAATTTTCAAACAGATTCTGATGGCAGAGTATCTAGAAAGTCATCCCTCCCACCTTCGTTGCTTAAATTTTAAAGTGAACCCACAACTGTGTTCCTAAATCATCTAATCATGTGGATGATAGGAGGGACCGAGAACTTAAAAGAAATTAGGTTTAAGAATCAAGACTGCTTTGGATGAGGGTGATCAGTGAAGAACTATAGCCTCTGAGCATGACTGACATCTAAGCCCCTCCCACCCAGCCCCCCACCCCAAGCCCAGGGTTGCTGGCTCCCAGGCTGAGTTTACCTCCTGCACGGCTCCACTTCGGTTGTGTTGAGGTTGAAAGTCTGTCTGAAGTTGTACAAGCTGAGGACGTTTTCATTGAGGTCGTCCAGCTCAATGCAGCCTTTGTAGGGAGGGAATCTTAGTCTTCTAGGCAGCTGCCAGGGGAAAAGACAAGTCTCTCAGGACCGCGAAGGACGACGGCCATGTTTACGGAAAGTTGCTCCCATGTAAGATTTTTAACAGTCTGTGCAGCGTGAAGGGGAAGAAGTGGAACTCGGGGATGGTCATGGTTTGACATGTGTCCCCCACAGGCTTATGTGTTTAGAAAGGTCATGGCACCTCTAGGGGGTGGAGTCTTGCTGGAGGAAGGCAGTCACAGGGGATGCCCTTGAGGTGGATTAATCCCACCCTACTTCTGGGAGAGGTCTGCTTTACAGCGGGAAGTTCAACAGCTCTCGGCCTCCAAGATGTCTGCAGTGACTTAGCCTGCCTCCAGCTGCTGCCTCCAGCTGCCGCCTCCAGCTGCCGCCTCCAGCTGCCGCCTCCCACCATGAAAGACTGTCTCTCCCCTCTGCAATCATAAGCTAAATCAATCTCCCCTTCTCCCTTCAAGGTGCTTGACTTTGGGTGTTCTCTCTCAGCAACACAAGAGTAACCAGTACAGGGCTGAATGGCCTGGGGCTGACATTTAGGAGCTGTCGAAACTCAGATAAGTTATTAAACTTATTAATAACTTATCAAACTAATTAACTTATTAAACTCTGCCTCAATGTCCTCATCTTTAAAGTGGGAGTGATAACGATATTTATTTAAATGGATACACATGGGGTGGTGAGATGGCTTAGTGAGCACAGGTGCTTACGCTTAAACCTGGAGACCTGAGTTCGATTCCCAGAGCCCACATGATAGAAGAAAACCAACTTCTGAAAGTTGACCTCTGACTTCCACATGTGGGCAGTGCACCTGTTCTTTCTCTCTCTCTCTTGCTGTCTCTTCATAAATATTAAATAAATAAAAGATTGAAATTAATATGCTTAATAAATAATATAAATAGAATATTAAAAATAAATATACTTATGTTTAGAACAGTGAGCGTGGGAAGTATGCCGAAGGTCTTAACTGTTCTCACCAGACAGGTTTTGACAAGGAATAGTTAGATTCGTCTTACACATAATTAATTAAAATAGAGACACAAGGTCACTTTGCCAGATTAAACTCTGAGTGTTTTACTCGTGAAACAGCGACGACACTTACTTGAAAGTCAGGCGGGTAACCGCCGACATAAAACACAACGTTTTCGGGATCCAAGTCTAGGAGTGTATTGCTATTCCCACTCTCCATGTCGTGGAATCGGGGTGCTTTGGGTTTGTTGGATGTGGCTTCTTGGGTGTAATTAAGCACTGCAAACTGATAGATTCTGTGGGAAATTAGATAATGAAGTTAGAAGAAAAAAAATTTAGAATGAGAGGGCAAGATGCTAAAAGCAGTGTGAGCAGCCGAGGCGGATGAGTGGGTCGCGTTCGAGAAGGGCGAGGGTCGGCCCGACGGTACCTCTGGAATTTCACGCGGTCCATAACTGCCTCCTGACTCTCGCTCTCGGTCAGCACCTGGTCCACCTGGAGTTCAGCCTCTCGGTCTCCCAGGTTGTAGACACACGTGAGCTGGCCGTCGACGACCGCCATGCCGATGTAGTCCCTGGTGGCCTGAGACACGAAGAACCCACCCAACGCATAGGATGTGAACGCTACACAGACAGTTGGCAAGCTGCGCTGTTCAGGAAACACTGACAAGTCAAATGGCAAATGTAATTTGTTTCTGATTTTTGGTTTTGAGACAGGGTTTCACGTAGCCCAGGCTAGCCTCAAACATACAATACAGATGAACATGACTGTGAGTTTCCGATGGTCCTGCCTTGACCTCCCTCCCTAGTTCTAGGGATACAGATGCAGCTGTTATTTAGGCAGTGCTTGGGGGGGACCCCGTGCTTCATGCATGGTAGGCAAGAAGTCTACCAGCTGCGCTACACCCCCAGCCCCTTTTCTGAGTATTGTCAACCCACACCCGTGATGTGGTGTCTGTGAACACAGATGACTGACAGTACAGGACCCAAACTGTTTGAAGGGATAAAGCAATGTGCCATGATATAAAACAAAAAGAGACTGCATAGGGCAACCACAATCAACACCCAGAAAGAATGAAAAGACAACAGCAGTACTGGTTGTAAGATCTGTCCATATAATGCCTATTACTGGTGCTAACAATTTCCTAACCAGGTAGCCTTTCCAAGAGCCAGAATTAATTAATTAATTAATTGTGTGTGTGTGTATCAGAGGACACTGTGTGTCCCTGCGGAGGACCAAGAGTGACTTCAGGAATCATCCTGGATTGCTTCTTCCTCCTTCTTGCTTGGCTCCAGGATTTCCCAGGCTCCTCCCACCAGTGCTGGAAGTGCAGTTCACTGCCATTTCCACTTGGCATTTTTATGTGGGACCTGGGATCTGAACTCAGGACCTTCTGCTTGGGTGAAAGAGTCTTAACCCCTGAGCCATCTTTCCAGCCCCCAAGAACTGCATTTTAGGCAGTGCTATTTTAACAGTGGCATCTCTATCTTTTACTGATGGATTTTTTTTTTCTGATGCCTACCTAGAAGAAACATATTTAAAAGAAGGGACTAAAGGCTAAAATCAACCCTCCACACTGTGGCCACGGCAGAGTCTGCACGAGACGTGGCTTCCACAGCTCTCTTCAGGCAGGGGAGGTCATGTTTGGCTCCAGTTCCCATCTGTGCTTGATTCCCACTGGCAGACTTCGGGAAGGGTCTGTGGCTGAGTCTTCTGAGGAAGAGGGGGGCCCCAGGTCTGTGAGGAGGGCCCACTACTAAGAAGGCCTTGATACTGGGGTCCTGGCAAAAGTAGGACAGAGTGTGGATCCTACCACACATATGAGCACACACCACACACACACACACACACACACACTGCACACACGCACTCACTTACACACAGCATGCCCACACCCTGAGCCCACTGCAAAGGCTTCTCAGCACAGCAGTAATACACACATCCCAAAGCAGTGTCCACACAATACTTACATCTTTATTCCCAAGGTACATCACAAACATGTCCTCAGTTCCCCCGTTTTCTCTCGAGTCCGGTCTTTGGAGAAACAAAGACAGAGACGTGTATCCCTTCAACTCTTCCAGGTCATTTGGCAGCCGGACTTCGACGCCAGATTTGCCATTGAACCTCATGGGGATCGCGACCTGGGAGGAAGAAGCTGGGGTCACACACTGTGCTGAGAGCAGGGGTGTGCACGGACAGGCAGCTCTGCAGCTGTTCTTAGCCATACACAGCTTGTTCCAAGATGTTCCGACGAGCCACAGGGAGGGCGAGGTCACCTAGACCCAGGGTGTAAACTAGCAAGTTGTTTGAGGAGACAGTTCACAGACTTTCTACTCTTATTGCTCAGTAGCTAAGGGTCTCTAGGAAAAGCATTTGGTTCTCTGTGCCAGTACCATCCAGCGCCGCCGCCGCCATCAGCACCATCGTCATAATTAATACCGCAGATGGATTTGAGCAGAGGAGTTAATGTGCAGAGAAGTCCTGGGCATGGTGCCTAATAGGATGAGATAGAATACACTGAAAACATTTTTGTTGATTTTTTTCTAATGCTGAACTCAGCATGCAACTGAGAATGACTTTGAATCTATGATTATTCTGCTTCCCAACTGATGGGACTGCAGATTGGCGCTGCCACACTCAACACCTTGGATGCACTTTTAAAAGAACCAGTTCCCAGCGTTTACGTGACATGTCATGCCAGTGTTTACGTGACATGTCACGCCAGCGTTTACGTGACATGTCATGCCAGCATTTACTTCAGACATTCGTGCAAAAGTGCCCAGAACCCTGGCTAGCCAGCACTCCATCACCGTGCTGCCAAAAACAAGTTGAATTTTCTTTAGTAAGTTGTGTGTAAGATCCATCCATCCATCCATCCATCCATCCATCCATCCTTCCTTCCTTCCTTTCCTTCCTTCTTTTCTCCCTTCCTCCCTCCTTCCCTTCCTCTGTCCTTCTTTCCTTCCCTCCCTCTCTTCCTTCTTTCCTCTCTCCTTCCCTTCCTCTCTCCTCCTTTCCTTCCCTCCCTCCCTCCTTTCCTCTCTCCTTCCCTCCCTCCCTCCTTTCTTCCCTCCTTTCCTCCCTCCTTTCCTCTCTCCTTCCCTCCCTCCCTCCTTTCCTCCCTCCCTCCTTCCTTCCTTCCCTCCCTCCCTCCTTCCTTTCCTTCCTTCTTTTCTTCCTCCCTCCCTTCCTCTTCCCTTTCTTCCCCTCCCTTCTCTCTTTTTGAGAAGGTCTTGTGTAGCTCAGGCTGCTGTCTAATTCTCAAATTTGTGATATGGCTGAGGATGACTCTGATCTCTTGAACTTCTCTTCCTCTTGCCTCTACCTTCTAAGTGCTGGGACTACAGGTATAGTCTACCAAGCCTGGTAGCACATTGTGTGTGTGTGTGCATGCACGCACATGCGTGTGTGTGTGTGTGCCCGTGCATGTGCACGCATGCGCTTTACCAGGTATTACGCTTTGGGTCTTACGCATTCTAGGCAATGTTCTACAACACAGCTATGTCATCAGTTTTCACTTGTTTTTGCTTTTTACAAATAATATATATAAGTGTGAAGATGATAGTTGCTTCCAACTATGCATTATGCTTTTAACTTTCTTGTTAAAAACTTTATGTCATTAGTATTTCTTTCTCCTAAAACAGGCAGTTCTGATGTCCACAAGAAGTAACACTGAGTCTAGAATCAACCATGATCCCTTCCGGGTTATTCTGAGTCGGCTTTCCCGCCCTTCTCTCTAAACAGCTCATCAGAAATGTCACTGATAATAGCTCTTCCCTTAGCTGAGGTGTTGCTTTCTAAGGTCTTAATCATCCATAGTGAACTACTTCAAACTTGGTAAATGGAAAATTTCAGAAATCCCCAAGTGTTATGCTATGCACCATCTTAAATACAGTATCTTTCACTGGCCTCTTCCGGTTTTGCCCAGGACATGAATTGTTCCTTTGTCCACAGGACCTGGACTGCATGCGATTCATGCCTGATGATCGCCTCGTCGCCATCTTGGATATCAGACCAATGTCTCGGTATTACAATGCTCGTGGTCAAGTAACCCTAAGTCAGAGCCTATACTACATCACAGTCAGCCCTCCTCATGTGATCCCACCACACAGACATGCTGCCATCTCAACTCATCACAAGAAGCATGCTTATGGTGCAACACTGAGAGAGAGAGAGAGAGAGAGAGAGAGAGAGACAGAGAGAGCGAGAGAGAGAGAGAGAGAGAGAGATCATAGTCCTGCAACCTTTTCACTAGTATATAGCTATGACTATTTTATTTTATTATTAGCTACTGATATTAATCTCTTTCTGTGCCTGATTTATAATTTACACTTTATCATAAGTGTTTATATATAGGAGAAAAACATAAGACTGTTACATAGGTTTTGGTACTGTCTGCAGTTTTCAGGCAGCCACTGAGGGTCTTGGAACGTTCTCCTCTATGAATAAGGAACTACTCCGCATCAGGAACATAAGCAAATAAGGCCAAGTGAAAATAAGAAAGACAGAGGAGCGACTGCTCTTATGCTGGAAATCACTATAATCCCACAGTCTCCACCCTTATCGATGATGGATTCTTGCAAGTTACAAGAGACTAGGCTCTGCACAGTACCATGTGGGTACCTTCTGGCCATACAGCCCTCACCCAGCCCTGAAATTACAACCTAGAAAACAGGACCTAGGAGAAAATTTTTTTTTAACCCGTGTGAACTTAGTGGAAGGAAAACTGCTTCGGGTTTCTGATATACGAAAAGATTAAGGGGATGACAGTCAAGTATATTTTTTTAAAGTTCACTTGAGCTTATTTTTGAGGTTGCCAAAGTAGAAATGTGATATTGAGAATCATCCTGGATTGCTCTCCCTCCTTTTTGCTTTGCTCTGGGATTTTCTAGAGCCTTCTAAGTCCTCGTTGTTGGCCAATGCTATATATATACACCTCTCATTCTTTCTTTTTTTATTATTATTTTTATTCAACTGTGTGTGTGTGTGTGTGTGTGTGTGTGTGTGTGTGTGTGTGTGTGTAGAATCATGGGCAAATTCGGGAACCACCATGGACGCCTCCACCTCCTCCTTGTTTACTCTGCCCTAGGATTCACAGGCTCCGCCCTACCAGGACCAGAAACAGGCCGCCCCCACTTCCTCCCAGCAGCGTCTATACATGGGGTCTAGGATCCGAACTCAGGACCTTCCACCCTGAGCCACCTCTCCAGCCCCTACACTTCTCATTCTTATGTCTGGCATTTTTGTATGAAATCTGCGGATCTGAACTCAGCTCTTTTGCTTGAGAGGCAAAGACTTTTTGTCATCTCCCTAGAACCTTCGGACACATTTTGAAGGTTGATATGAGGAAACCAATCTACATATTTTAAAAAAAACACATGAGAAATCTAGAGAAAAAAAGAAAGTCTTTTTTTCTTGATGAATGTAATGCAACTCACTCGTCAAAGAACTATGACAAGGTAGCCAGGAAAAAGCGGGGACACCCACCTTATTTGCAGCATCTCTGGCCTGCTGAATTAGTTCTCGGATTCGATCCACATTATCAGAGATATTTCCCAGGGGCAGAAGTTGTTGGTTGATACTTTCAATCTTGATCAAAAGGTCAGGTAGTTTCTTGGTTAATTTCTTTACTGTTGGCCAAGTTAGAAAACAGAACTTCAAAACAGTGCATTGAGAAAGGTTGAAGAGGATGCTCTTACTGAGAGTCTTTGTCTATTGATGTGTTGAGGGACAAGATGGGTCATAATCAGATGGTCTGTCTCCAAATGTATCCTGGATTTTATCCTGCATTATAGGTAGGAAATCCCTTTCATTGGTCATTATAGGAAAAAATTTGTTTTTCTTTATCCTTACATGTCGATCATAATTTAATATATACTGCAAGATTCATAACTTAACTTCTGTACAAAAAGAAAATCCACAACACTGGTAGTGGAGTAAAAAGAAAAAAGACATCCTCCCAATCTTTTATATATATATATATTTTCCTTTGTGTGTATATTACAGGGCACAGTATGTGTCTGTGGAGGCCCAAGGGTGACTTCAGAGATCACCCCTAGATTGCTTCTACCTCCTCTTTGCTTTGCTCTTGGGTTTCCCAGTCTCCACCTTCCAGGGCCAGAAGTACAGGCCACCACCATTTCTGCCTGGCGTTTGTACGTGGAATCTAGGATCTGAACACAGGACCTTCTGCTTATGAAGCAGAGACTTAACCCCTAAGCCATCTCTCCAGCCTCTCCTTAGTCTTTTAAATAGAGTATCTGTAGTGCCTGAATGATTTATGTGCAGCTGTTTTCTGATGTTTTAAGACCTCGACTGAATCAAGACACTTAACAATAGAGAAAGAGACTCAGGGGTCGTGACCCAGGGATGCTCAGGGGTCCTGACCCAGGGAAACCTGGTACCTGAGTTGTTGGCATCAGTCAGAGCCTTTTTGAGGTCCTCACTCTGTGCACTCCCATATGTGTCCTTAATTTTCCCCAAATCCGTCTTAATGGGGTTTAGTCCATCCAGAACCTCACTGGTGATGCCGTTGGCCTTTTTGACCAAGCTCTTTGCCCCATTGAGCACACTGTCGATGTCACCTACGGCACACAAATGGGGGGAGCGTGTCAGGACTTAAACACTCATGGAGAGACGCCGTCAACACGGTCCAGGGGAATGGTGACCTCTTTGTATCCCACGCAGTTCATCTTGGACGGCCGTGAGGTTGGAGTCTAGCTGCTCCTTCTGAACCGACACAGTCCTCAGGGTTTGCTGGAGGCCGTTGAGAGCGGGACTGATCTCTAAAATAAGACAAAATAAGATAAAATAAAATAAAATAATGCCATGAAGAGGCCAGTGTCTGCAGATCACAGAACAGACCCCTAACCAAGGTTCACCACATAGATGCCCTAGCACATCCTAACCCACAGCTTTGGGGTCCTCTGGTTATAGAGGCATCTTAGAAATGCACAGGTGAAAGGAGAGGTGCTGAATAACGCAGGGGAAGGTTGAACTGCTCTGCTCAGAGCAGAAGACTGCCGACTAAGGAAATGTCTGTCTTACTTGTTTCTGTCCTGGTGCTGGTTAGGCCTCAATACGAAAACATATTTCCTGAATGAATGACTGAATGAATGAGAAAATCAATAATGTAGAAAGGACGGCTCTTCAGTCAGGCAAGGAAGGACTGTCTTTGTGTAGAGGAGCTAATGTGTTGCTAGCATTTTAACCTACTTCACACTTGATCTTAGCTAAAAGACTGAGAAGTGATCATTCTAACCCACTTGAAACACTGATCTTTGAGTGGGGATGTGACTCTGTGACAGAGTCTGTCATAGTTAGGCACAGGTGTCAACTTGACAGTTGAGGGTTTGAGCTCTGGGCACATTTGTGGAAAATTAATGGTTAAGCCCAGAGCAAACTTGCAGGAGATTGTCTAGCTGATGGAGAAGGCCTAGACCATGATGGGTGGGATTAAGCCCTGGAATAAAATACAGAAAGCTGATTGAGAAAGTTGGCATCCTTGTGTACACTTGGCCAGATAAGCTGCTCTGGCAAGTGAAGGATCGTCCCTCTCTCAGCCACTATGTGGAAACAGTGTGGCCAGTTCCCTTGGCCCTGGTGTTGGTGCATGCTCTCCTGTCAAGCTGGACTGAGAACTGTAACCAGAAAATTGCAAGAAAATAAACCCCTTGTTCCCTTAAGCTGTTTGATAGTAATTTATCAGCAACCATGAAGGCGAACTGTAACAGTGGATGTGCCCAGCATGTTCGATACATTGGGTTCATTCAGCACCACAGAGCTAGACATACCAATATGTAACAATAAAGGGTGATGCCAATCCTACCTCTAAGCTGAACTTTCATAAAGAAAGCAGATACAGGGCCAGCAAGATGGCTCATCAGTTAAAGGTACTTGCCACCAAACCTGGTAATCTGAGTTTTATCCCTGGAGTCTACAAGGTGGAAAGAGAGAACTGCCACCCAGAAGCTGCCCTCTAACCTACACACACACACACCCACACACCACACCCACATACACAATAAAAAGAAAATTCAAGGGAATGGATATTGTTTCTTGACATCTTAATTTGTGAAAATTTCCAGGCAAATGATTGCTTGTAAGTGCACATCTTTCCTGCATTTATTCTTCACGCATTTGATTATTGAACACGTGTAACAAATAAATTGAAGTCGGCATCCCCTGATCTCTCAGGGGCTGGAAGAGCTAAGAAACCAAGGGAGGTTCTGGGCACAGATGCCTGCTTGGTATGGTTGCCAGGAGAGACCACAGAAATCTGAAAGGAAGCCTAAAACCTCTTATTCTCAATTTCCTACCACAGGCTGCACCCCTGAACTAGGCTTCCATGTTGGACTGATTTAACTCTTCTAAAAATTTTAAATTTTTTTTAAAAAAAATTACATGAAATGAAAAACTGTCCAAGATGAAATTATACTTAACATTTTCTCATGTTCCACAGCAACAATGGAACTAGGATTTGAGTCACTAGGATGTGAGACTTAATAAACCTCTTCCAGCAGTTGGAATGCTGGGAATCAATAACCTTGACATGCGGGTTCCCACAGCCATGATCACAGCAGACCAGATGCAGAGCGCCCTTGAAGTCAGGCTAACTCGGGCTAGCTATCACTCTCAAGACTTTTCTGTCTTTATAAGACTAGAGACAGCTTCCTGTAGATGAACAGGAAGCATTTAGAACAGTGGTGGAGACAAGATACCAACAGAAAGAGAACTGCTGGGAATCGAAATGAGCCCCCCCCCAGCTATCCCTGTTGCCCCCTCTATCCCCCAATACCTTGCTGCAGCTTCTTCTGGGTTATCTTGGCTTCGCTTAGCAGCTCGTCACTGTCAGAAGTCAGGGCCTTGGCTTTTCTTGGAAGATCTTCCTTTATTACAGTCTGAAAGCAAATGCGTTTATCAGCTTTGAGCTAAGCTACACCCTGGGAGATACGTATGGAGGGAGATTTGCCAACTAGTCTGTCCTAAAGCTTTTATCTTTAAGGGGTGATTTTTGAAAGGGACGAAGGGGTTAAACATGTGGGGTTCCCTAACTGACTCAGTCAGGACTGTAGGGAGGGGCGTGGGGCCTATCTCTGGGGACACTCTGGCCAGGGTGTGACACCCACAATTCACTGACACCCCGGTAAACTGCTGTAGCAACTTAGCTGCTTTCAGGCTTCTGAGCTTTCTAATGAGGCCCAACACCCCAACTCTGATATTTAGTATTTTGTCCTTTATTTCTCACACAAGGGAATATTCCATGGTATTAACTAAGATGTCACAGGTCTCTACAGATGTGCCCAGATGTAAGAACAAATAACTGGGAGAAAAGAGTAGTAGAATAATCTCTAAAAAATCCCTTTCTTAAAAAAAAATCCCTTTCTTTTTAGTAAAGGTTACTCTAGTTTTTAAAACTTTTTTATTATTTATTCAATTGTGCGTATATGCGTGTATATATATATGTGTGTGTGTGTAGAACCACGGACGAATTTGGGAACCACCATGGATGCCTCCACCTCCTCCTTGTTTACTCTGCCCTGGAATTCACAGGCTCCCGGCGTCTATACATGGGGTCTGGGATCCGAACATGGGGTCTAGGATCCAAACGTGGGGTCTAGGATCCAAACTCAGGACCTTTCGCCTGCAAGGCAGAGGCTTAACCCCTGAGCCACCTCTCCAGCCCCAGTAAAGCTTACTCTAACCAAATCTTTCTTTTTGGTGAAGAAAGTCTTTGGCAATTCTTAATCACAGCATAAAAGCATACCTGGTAAGAAGTAAGATAAACTATTAGTTTAGGTTCCAAGTTAATAATTAACATATTTTTTATCTGGATGTACAAATATTTTAAAACTGTACCCCAGACATCAAATAGTCGAGTAAATACAGAAATGACCCAAAGCTTGAGCAACTTCAAGTCTGTTCTACATGTCAAGCTTTGATTTAAAATAATGCTGGGTCAGAAAGATGGCTGGGTGGGCCACGGTGCTCGCTGTACGTGCCTGGTGACTGGGTTCGATCTCTGGAAGACACGCAAAGGGGGAAGGAGAGGAGTGACTCTGCAGTTACCCCTGACCTCCACCTGTGCACTATGGTGTGCCCCTCCTACATGCAACAATAATACATGAAATAAACAAATTTTTGTTTGCTTATACTGCTCCATGCATGTAAGAGGAGAACGAGAGGACGAGCCATCTCCAAAGAGAAGCGGGAGAAGCGGCGGGCGCGGCTGCTGGCACCCACCTGCAGCGCTGACCCGGAGGCGCTGGCAGCCTTGTTGGCCGCATCCTCCGCCGCTTTGATGGCATTGAGAATGTTCTCGTAGGCGGTGGCCGCATCCATCGCACAGCGCACCAGCTCGTCCCTACTCGTATTTTGCTTTATCCTGAAAGATGACAGGGCCTGGGTTAGGACCTCTGGGGTGCTTGACCTATGTGGGGGTGTGCGTGCCAAAAGCTGGGCATCATTTCCCCCCTCCCCTGCAAGCCTGATTTTGAACTGATCTGTGGGTGCTGGACAGGGCTTTGATCTGGAGCTGCCCTCTGCCCTGTGCTGGGCACCCAGTTAGCCCACAGAGGACCCACCGAGTGCTCAGGCTGCTGTGGCGCGTGGACCTTGGCAAGCCAGATACTCACTCTTCCAGCTGCTTCGCCAGCTCCTGCAGGGCCTGGGCATGGCGCTCTGCTTCCACCACCAGGGATGTCTTGCCAGCGGACCTCGAGAGTTCTCTCACTTTGTCGCTTAGCTCCTGTCTTGCTCTATTTAGGGTGGCAGCTAAGTCTTCATATTCCTAGTAAACAAAGACAGTAGAAATCCCAGCAATGGATGCATGTTGTTTTCTCAAGCCCCTTCACAAATGATGTTTCCAACAAACAGCTCCATGTTCTAAGTCCTTTTACCACACCAATTTATCCTTAGTTACTTCACAGAGTACCATGGACAATATATGCCCCCCTTCCCAGCCAACTTTTACCATTGCCTTAAACATATTTTCCTGTTGATGGGAATGTCCTTGAATAAGTTATATAGAACTGTGGAGGCAAAGTTCGGCTAAACCAAAGCACTTTACATTATATAGAAACAGCTGCTATAAAAGATACCTTCAAATGGCTAATAAGGCAATTCGTCAAGTGTTTAACAAGTCTTCAGTTGCTTCTCTTAAGAAAGGCATGCTTGATCTTTTTGGAGCATATATGATACCTGCGTGTTTGTCTCTGGTGTTGGCATATGTGTGTGGGAATATATGTGAGTATGTGTGGGGGTCCTAGAGTGATATCAGGAATCATCATTAGTTGCTCTTCCACCTTATTCATTTGAGGCTGGTTCTCTAATTAAACAGAGTGCTGACAAGGTTAATCCTGCCAGCCAGTATGGTCTGGTTAAACAGAGTGTGCCGATAAGGCTAATCCTGCCAGCCACTATGGTCTGGGGAACCCCAAGGTCTGCCTTCTGGGGCTATCCACTGTGCCTACCGGTATTTTATATGGGATCTGGGGAGCTAAACTCAGGTCCTTTTGCTTATGCTACAAGTGATGTGTAAATTTTGTTATCATGAAAGTGACTTGCTACCTGCAGACAAATTAGGCAATGTAGAGAGACTTAAAGATTTGTCACTCATTTTCTTTTCCCAAAGAGAACCACATTATGGGGTATACACTTCAATCAATCCCTCTACCTGGTCTTCTGGCAATATAATTAGACTGTTCTAGATTTTTCTACAGCACCAGCAGTTTCTTTTACCTTCTGGCTTTTGCTCATCAGCTGCAGCAGATTGTCGGTCTGCAGCAAAGAAGAATTTGCTGTGGCCAAGTACTTGGTGAACTCATTCTGCAGGGAATTCATCTCTTTCACTTGCCTCTGGGGAGAACAGAAAGAACATATGGATGCATTCTGGAACACGTGGCGAGAGCACAGACGTACACAGGAGACCACAGCAAGCAAGACAGAGTCAGAACGTTTCCCTGGTAGGACCAGTGGTCCAGCCAGGCAAAGCTATGGGATCTGGGTTTTCTCTGTACTACCGTAGAATCTCCCTGCCATCTGCCACTGAGATAGATGCTACCCCAACTGAAGAAACCTTACACGCTAGCCCAAATCGTTCAATGTGGTGGACTTGTTATTAAGTGCTGGTTTGGGGGACACAAAGGCACTTGAATGACAGATGCCGCAGGACAGAAGCAAGCCACACTGGAAGGCTTCCAATGGCCCAGACCATTGGAGACTCGGGGACTCACATATAGGTTTTACTGTCTTGAGAGGCATTGGGAGCTATATGTTAGTTTCTCCAAAGCCATCACTGAATACGACCTTTCGAGGCTCCTTTTGGGAGCCGGTTATTCAAATTCTGTGAACCCTCACTTTTTGTTATTTGCCACCAAAAAATTTAACTATAGAACCAGGCATGGAGATATTGTTCAATATTAGAATGCATGTCTAGTGTGAGATTGAGTTTGATTCCTAAAACTGCCCTCACAGAAAAATCTATCTATCTATCTATCTATCTATCTATCTATCTATCTATCTATCTATCTATCTAATCTATCATTTATCAATCAATCATCTATCTACTATCTGTCTGTCTGTCTATACACACACAAAACCTTAAGCTCTATTTTCTGTCATTACAACTGCATGTGACCTGTTCTTTAGCTCTTTTCCTGTAAAGCAGGTAGGTAATGGTCTTTGCTGGTGATCATGATCATGCCTGACACAAAATGTCATTGAAGTATACACTGAAACAATCCTTACATAATGAATTCTTCATCTACTTGGCAAGAATATTCCTCTAATACTCTTTCAGCCAGGGATAGTTTGTGAGACTTTATGGTTTAAAGTCAAAATCTTTTCTGGTAACAGAGAGGCAGGAATGATTCTCGCTTTGCATTTGCCTCATTCCTGTTGGGTCAGAGTCTGGGGCGCCAGAACCAGACAGGCAGCTGGTTTGTAAGGAAGGTGTCTGCTCCCCTCTTCCTTACCAATAGTGGCGTGAGCTCCCCGGCCCCATGAGCTCGCCTGGATGGCCCCAAAAGTCTTCCCCCTCCTCCATGAGCTCACCTGGATGGCCTCCAAAGCCCTCTCGTTTTCCTGGTTGAGGCCGGAAGCCTGTCTGGCCTGGGCAGCTGCATTCTGGAGAGTGGAGCGCAGGTCTTGGATTTTGGCTTCGTAATCATTTAAAGCATCCTGAATATTCTTAACGAGTCCGTTGCTCTCTATCTGTTGGGTTTCCAGTGAGGTCCTTATCCTGGTCAGCACTACAACAAACACCTAATTTTATGGCTCATCCCTTGAGAGATGAGCCTTGTTATGGCTAAGCTGCAAAGACTACAGAGGAGAGCTGCATTTCTGTTCATTTAGTGATTTTCCTTGAGCTTTGGTGGGACGGGAAGGGAAACTGACACTTGCATAGACCTGTCATATGTATCCATGCGTGACCTCATTTGGCTTCTGTGATAACCACAGGGGGAATAGTAACAATCACTTTCTGGCTGTTAATAGGAGGATAGACTCAAGGGCGCATGACCTTAGGCACGGAACCTGAACCATGACTTCCAATACTCAAACTGAAGTTAAAAGCCAAGATTAGCGCAACATTCTTAAAGTAATGTGAATGTTAGTAGAAACCAATGCTTGCTTGTATATTAGCCACAGATGAGTCATTCAACTAGAAAATAAAAACTAGTAATTGAAAAATAGGTTCTAATTTTCACCTAGTGGGGTATTTTCTTTACTTACAATTATTAGATATATTCAATCCATTTGTAGGATACCCAGTTTATTAGGGGGGGTCCAAAAATAGTGCTAATATCGATTTGTGTTTCAAAAATTCCCCGAGTGATGAAGTGAGCATTGAAAATGGTTTAATGGAGGCTGTGCTCCCGCCCCTTGGGAGGCTGATGCAGCCCAAGCCAGGCTGGGCCACATAGTGAGACCTTTGTCTCAAAACCAAGTAAATAGAACATGGCGATAAAGAAATGGAAAAGATGAATAAGCAAAACTGCAGTTAATGTAACTGGCGACAAATATGCAGGTAAAAAGAGGTAAAGTGCAGTATCTGAGTTTTAGGAGAATCTTTTGTAGTTGCTTTTGCACAATGGTAAGATGTTAACATGCTGCGGGCTCTGGAAGAGAAGACCCTTGGTCTTCTGAGGGTGTAGGCTATGCCCCTGCCTCTACCACGTGACACTCTAACAGCAGTGTTTACTGAGATGAGGCTGAGCCCCCCTCCTGTAGCCCCTAATGCTCTACTCTCTGTCACACTTCACGCATGGTATTTCAAATCAATTAGCATGGACATGGCCACAGGGATCTGGGTGTGTCCTTACGGAGCTGGGCCTTCCTCTTCTCAGCTTCTGCATCGCTCAAGTGTTGGGCAAAGTTCCGGTTCCGCAGCTCTGTCATCATGCGCTCGGCTTCTGCCAGCTCCCTGGACAGGTCCCCTGATGGCAAGATGTTACCTTCTCCGCCTAGCCCGGAGATCTGCTTCAGGAGGACTGGAAAACACCGAGCCACATGTTAAACAGGGAATTTGGGGCTCCAGAAAATGACTTTTAACAGGGCAGGAACCTTTCTGAGGGATTCGTACTCATACGGTAGCATCATGACAGGATCTTTTCCATAATGTTGGGATCTCAGAAGGAAATGTTCAGCATACAACAAGATTAAATGACACATTTCTTGGTAATTGAGCTGGGTAACTTTCTTTGTCTCCTCTCTTTTCTTTGTGCTTTTGCTTACATGTGTATGTTGTGCACGTGTGTGTGCATATGTATGTTATGCATCTGTATGTGGCAGCATATGTATGTATGTTATGCATCCATGTGTACATACATATGTGTGTTAAGCATTTATTGCATGTGTGTGCATGTATGTTATATATCCATGTGTGCATGCATATGTGTTATATATTTGTGTTGTGTGCATGTGTGTGCATGTATGTTATGCATTCATGTTTGCATGTATATGTGTTAAGCATTCGTGTGTGCTTGTGTGTGCATGTATGTTATGCATCTGTGTGTGCATGCATGTGTGTGTGTTGTATAAATGTGCATGCATTTGCATGTGTTATGCATCCAAGTGCATGTGTATGTTATCTATCTGTGTGTGCATGCATGTGTATGTTATGCATCTGTGTATGCATGCGTGTGTGCGTGTGTGTATATATGTATGTTATGCATTCATGTGTGCATGCATATGTGTTAAGCATTTATGTGTGCATGTGTGTATATATATGTTTTGCATCTATGTGTATTATGCATTCGAGTGTGTGAATGTGTGTGTATGTGTATGTGGGGTGTCTGTATGTGTATGCATATGTGTGTAGACACAGAGGTCTCTCATTTGAAATCCCAGCTTGGTGGTTGCACTAGTCTTGCCAGCCAGCTTGCTACGGGGAATCCTTCTCTTGCTCCTTAAAGCTGGGATGACAGGTGGGCTGGCCCCCTGCCTGGCATTTATGTGGGTGATGTGGATCCAACTCCTGTCTTAATGTTTATCATGAGATGCTTTACCTTCTGAGCAATCCCCAGTCGTGGGTCATTTAGTTTGACTCTGTGTGTGTTGTGTGTGTGTGTGTGTGTGTTTACACGTAGAAAGGTGTACATGCATGCATAAGTGTGTGCACGAGAGTGCACTTGAGCGTGTGTGCCTGTGACGATCCCAGGGTGACTTCAGGAATCACCCTGGATGCTCTCCCACTTTATTGGTTTGCTCTGGGGTCTCCCAGGATCCACCCTGCAAGGCTGAAATTACAGGTGGTCGCCATTTCTGCCTGGCACGTTTACACGGCATCTGAGAATCCTAACTTGGGTCCCTTTGCTCTATCAGAGCCTTTGCAAGGCAGAGGCTCTTGCCGCTGAGCCACTCCCCAGCCCCGGGGTAATTTTCTTACTGTGCACATTCTGGACCACATTTTTAATCTTGGTTTCCAGCTCTTTTGCACTTTGGATTGTCCGGTCAACATCGTTATATAAGGTTTGTGCTTTTCTGGAATTGGTTTGTGCCTATATGGAAAAAATATCTGATTAGCAATAAAATTAAATAAACTAGGAAAATAAAACCAAAGATTTTTTTTTTTGAAAGAAAAGAAAAGCTTAAGGCAGTTGACTGAGCACATCACCTTTTCTTGCAAAGTTTCAAAATCACGGTTCAAGCTACTCAGTTCCTTCTCCAAGCTGTTCACTTTGGGCCCATGGCTTGAGATGGCAGAACGGTAGCTGAGCAACTGACTCTGGAAGAGAAACACCAAGCTAAATCTGTTTGGAGCAGAAACATAGACCACATCCTCCCAGCCCGGCACATGTGGTAATAAAGTGGTGCACTGAACAAGATCAATGCCAAGAAAAAAAGGATTTCTTTGAGATAATTTACATGAAGACGCTACTTTCTGGTGTAAATTGGGAGTGGCTCTGAAATAAAATATAACTGTATTAGCTTTCTGTCACTGTAACAGACACTTGAGACCTGTCATGGTTTGAATGTGAGCTGTCCTCCACAGGCTCATGCGTTTGAATCCTTTGTCATTTGGGAAGGTCATGGCACCTTTAAGAGGTGGAGCCTTACTGGAGGAAGGCCGTCACAGGGGGTGGGCCTTGAGGCTGATTAGCTCCGCCCTAGTTCCAGGAGTGACCTTCTCTTGCAGTTAGCAGTTTTGCAGTTCTCTGCCTTCTTGATAGAAGTGACTTGGGCTGCTTCCAATTTCTGCCAGCCAGCCATGCCTTTTCCACCATATTCTCCTCTCTGGAACCATAAGCTGAATAAATCTCCCCTTCTCCCCTTAAGTTGCTTGAGTCTCAATGGTATCTCACAGCAGCAGAAAGAGTAACTGCTACAAGATCACAAGCTTTCAAAGAGAAAAACATATTATTTTGTCTCATGGTTTTAGAGAGACCCAGCCCCTGCTGTACTGGCCCCAAGCTTTGAGTCTGCGTGAAGAACAACATGGTGGTCGCACTTGGAGAAAAATGTCTCATCTCAGGTGAGTCGAAGAGTGGGAGGGAATGGAAGAAGCTTGAGTCTCCTTCGAGGGCAAGCACCCAATGCAAAAAACAAAAAACAAACCTCTAGGCCCTGCTTTTAAAGTCTCCCCCATCTCCCAACAGCCCCCTTCCAGGAAACGACCTTCAACTTGTTAGCCTTTGGGGACATTTAAGATCAAAGCCAGAGCCAATTAAAAAATATATAACATGTAAAGATACGAGGCATTTTTACTTGAATAGTGTCCTAACCTTATAAAAAGACAATGATGAGCTAAAGAAATGGCTCAGGCGCTAAGACTCTGCCTCGCAAGCAGAAGGACTTGAATTTGGATGCTAGGTGCAGTGTAAAAATGCCTGCACTTCCAGCACTGGTGGGTGGAGCCTGGGAAATCTCAGAGCAAAGCAAAAAGGAGGGAGAAGCAATCCAGGATGATTCCCGAAGTCACAGTTGGGTCTTTAGAGGACACGCAGTGCCCTCTGATACACACACACACACACACACACACACATGCACAAAGGTTAAAAAAATTAATATGACAATAATGCTGCTTCCCCATCAAAAACCTATAGTTTATCTGACAGTACAAAAAGTATTCAATGCATCTGTGGCTACTCATATTGAAAAGAACCATTAGATCCAAAGACTCCAGTCTAACGAAGTCGAAAGGGAGTTCAGAGCTCTTGCAGTTGGTTGCGTTTGGACGAGGAATCCAGGATCCTACGAAACTGGGCTGCCTCCCTGGATCTACTCGCTCCCTCCCTCCTTTTCCCCTCTCCCTCCTTTTCTCCCAGTTCCCACCCCCCCTCCGTTCCTGGAGCATCCTTTAGTGTCCTCTGGGTCCTCCTCTCTGATGAGGTACCTCCTTTTTAAAAGCAATGCCTCATTACTTTTAAAGAGTGAAATTGCTGCATATGCTATCTAGAGTACCACCTAGTTTTTAATTTGGGGGGAAAATAACATCTTGGAAAAATGGTACTCTTGCATCCATCTGTAAGTCAGAGTCAGTGTTGAACGGAAGCGTGTCTGAGACTGTACCTCAAGTCCTGGGCCCGCTGCTTAGAGGATGGGCCTCAGCACGCCTTGGATGCCCATCAGCAGGGTGGGGATTATACTAAACTGCAGGGTCCGTTCAGTGGGCGAGCTAACTATCCTAAGAGAGGGTGTTCAAAACTACCACGTCTGGATGAGCACACGCAAAACTGCTGAGTTCATTCTTATTCTTACTGAATCACTGCGCAGTTTGCATGGCATGGTGAAAGACAGCTCATGTTAGTTTTATGGTCGCTGTGTAGAGATCAGTAAGAGGGATGGCGGGTGAGGCTGCGTCTTCAGGTGTTGCATGGGACTGGAATTCTTCCACAGCCTTCACATGCTAGTTGTGTGATTTCAGGGTAGTTAGCTGCTGCACGCCTGCTAAATGAAAGCAATGCTTCACCTTACAGAGATCGTGTGAGACTCGAGAGAGACATGGGATAGAGCCACCTAGCACACAGTACCTGTGCAGAAAGACAGGTGAGGGACTCCGCCGAATAAGTCAATGTGACTCCCAGAGCTGCTTTTTTCCCCTCATAACACAAAGGCTATTATTTTCTCTCTTCTCTATATTAAGCCTATAAAGCACGGAGCAAAAGTCCTGAAGGGATGAAAAGGAGAGATTCTTCTGGAATTAGATTTGCTACTGACACTCTGTGGAAACTTCCAGAATCAGTTCTCATTCTGAAAGCATTCTGTGGAACTTGCCCCAAGCCTCTTTCACGGTGTCTGGTCTTGGCTTTACATCATTTACAACATGTGCTTTAATAAGCATCTATTTTTCCTCCTACAATTTTTAATTGGATCTATTCATCTCTGCTTTTTACCTGATTTCTGGTGGAAAGATTCTCCTCAAATTTCCCAATTTCTTCTTCCTTCTATTGGATGCCTCTCTTTTAAGAAATCTTCTGACTATCTATTATTTACATTATTTTGCATGTGCGCGCACCTTCTAAGTCCTCATTGTTGGCCAATGCTATATACACCTTTCATTCTTTCTTTTTTATTATTATTATTTTTATTCAACTGTGCGTGTATGTGTGTGTGTGTGTTACCAGAGGGCACTTGAGTGTATGTGAAGGCCCTAGTGTGACTTCAGGAATCACCCTGGATTGCTTCTACCTCCTTTTTGCTTTGCTCTGGGATTTCCCAGGCTCCACCCACCAGAGCCAGAAGTGCAGGCCACTGTTGTTTCAGTGTAAGACCTGGAATCTGAACTCAGGTCCTTCCGCTTGCAAGGCAGAGTCTTAACACCTGAGAATTCGCTCTGGCTCTGTCCTATTGTTCTTATTTCTTTTAAAGTGTCTGCATCTCAGGACACTAGTGTCAGGTGAACATCCTCCTACTGCTACGTGCTACTCGCTGCCAGCTTCCTCCTTTCTCAGCGTCATCTCTAGTGATCTTGTAATTATCACAGTCCCATTGTGGAACCCTCTTCCGGCCAGTCCAGCCTTGGGTCTTACACTGGCAGTCCGGGCACACAGTGAGCTGCGAGGCTGTGTTTTCAGCTTTCATTACTGGAGCAGAGCAGCCCTCAGCATCCCAGAGAACCTGACTGTGTGCGCCCGCCGCTGCTCAGAAGGCCTTGCTAGCTACCCTTCTTCCCAGGGCACGAAGAATACTAACTTGGAAGGACCGTATTCCCAGCTCTAGAACAAGCCTCAATGAGTTTCAAAGGCTTGGGGGCTTAGGAAGTTTGTGAAATTATAAGTCAGGATGGGGCGATGGATCTGGGGTGAAGCCTTTGCCTTGCAAGCCAAAGGGCCTGAGTTCAGATCCCCAGAGCCCATGGGAAAATGCCTGGTGGAAATGACAGCAGCCTGCATGTCTGGCCCTGGAAAGCAGAGCCTGGGAAACTCTAGAGCAAAAGGAATAAAACAGGAGAGGAATCCAGGATAATTCAGAGGTCACTGTTGGGCCTCTCCACACACCCGCACACATGCACACACCCACATCACACAAAAAAAGTAAACTTAAATTAGAAATCAATACAGCAGAATTAAATTAGAAATCAGTACTAGAAAACATCTGAAGAATTCTCCAACTTCTGGAAAAACATCTGAAAAAAATCTCCAACTTCTGAAAATTAAATGACAAACTTCTAAACCGCTCATGGGTTCTACCATAGAGAAATTTAAAAATCATTTGAACTGAAAGAATGAAGACATAACACTGGAAAAATCTATGGTATAGAAAGAGCAAAATTTGAGGGAGGAGTCTCTGTATGGCATTAAATGATGTCATCAGTCATAAATGATTTAAGTCAGTAAAATAAGCTTTCAGCAGCTTAATCTAGAAAAACAGCAAAGTTGCAAGTAGAAAGAAGAAAAGAAGTACCGGTGTCAATGAAACTGAAAACAGAGAAGGGAGGGAGGGAACCAATGAAATGGAAAAAATCATCAAAGGTGATAAATGTCTATGTAACAACTAGCTCTCAAATATGTGTCAACTAGCTCTCAAATAACCTGGTATATTTTTAAAAACAAATATATGATTTATTAAAAGGAAATAATTTAAGAAGAGCCCGAGCTCATGTAACTCTTCTAGAATACACTAGCAAACATTTAAAAAAAATTACATGCATTTTCCACAAGCCTGTGCTCAGATAGACAGTTGGAAGGAAAGACACTGAGTTAAAGGCTCAATGAGAGAAATGCGAGTGAGAATACCCAGCAGGCAAGAAACACATGTTTTATGCATCCCCAATGGTAAAATCTAGTGTTCACTGGACCAGGGGAAGGAGGAAAGACTGAGCATCACATTCCTGCTTGAACATCAATAGCATCATGCAGAATCAACAGTCGGCTTTGAATCCCTGATTCCCATGCATTCAACCAAGGACCAAAAATCTTTGAAAAAAGATTACGTTTGTACTGGACATGTGTAAGACTTTTTTCTTCATTATGAGCCCACAAATAATTCAGTGTAACAGCCACTTGCATGGCATTCGCACTGTACTTGGTATTATGTAAGTGATCTAGAGATGACTTAGGAGGGTGCACACAGGTCGTAAGTCAGCATTAGACCATATCATATAGGCACTTGGGCATCTGCAGGGATGGGTATCCATCGGAGGTCTTGCAAACAATTCCCCATGATAGATACTAAGACTCAACCTAGTGTGGACCCCCCCCCAAGGATTATTTACCCTTAAGTCCTTGGCCTGCGTCTCCATGCGCCGAATCTGCTCCAGGGTGCCGGCTCCTGCGCTCAGGCCCTGCAGTTGGGACTTGAGGAGGCGGAGCTCCTCGCCCATGGTCGCCAAGTCGTTCAGCAGCGTCATCACACAGCTGTCGCAATCTGCAGGGGCCCCAGTGGAGGGCAGACATGGAGCCCACGGGAAGCAGAGAACAGGAGGTCTACACAGCCCGCTCACGCATGCACAGCCCTGGGCAGCTCAGGGAGGGAGGCGGACCCTTTAGCAAGTAGAAGTCACGTGCAGGAGCACGTTAAATGGACACGGTGATGCTATGTAACTAGCATTTACTGCTGTGCTTCTTGTGGTTGACTCTGTATTCTATGTTTATTTTTTTTTCTTTCGAAATAAGGTCTTATTCTATGAGTTGAGTCCACACTGGACTCAACTGGTGATCGACCTGGCTCAGAAGGCATGCGCCAACACACGCATCTGATCAGGTACATGATAAGGGATTGGCACCTCTAGTCCAACAGGTACAGGCAGAAGCACTGGGTCTGATCTATAAATGACGGAATAGAAGCCGGGAGAAATAAGGAGGTTGGAAAGCTGGGCGCTGACAGAGGCCACGTGAGCCCTACAGTTCTCCTCCGCGCCTCCCACCATGGCTTCCCGGCCTGCAAAGGGCCCCACTAGCTGCTCACAGGTCAGGGTTCTCTCTCACCATCGCACTCTTCCGCAGGGCCGCTGTCTTTGGGTTCTTGGTTGACACAGTCTGAAATGAGGAAAGAAATCAGAGGATCCTGCTGCTAGCCTTGCTCTTGGTCTGCTTCGCAGTTTGGACTTTAGAAAAGCTACTCTGGAGAACTGTGGTCACCCGCAGCAGACTCGCTGGCCCCTTCTTTTCCCAGCCGTACCCACCCCTTGCCCCCGGGGCTGCCCATCTCTATCACGGTGAGCACCAACTACTCGCTGGGCATCTGTCACCCCAGAGTGCCTGTCTGCCTGTCTTCCCTCTCTCACTCTTTCCCCTCTCACTTTTTCTCTTTCCCTTCCTTTATTTCAGTTTCCTCATTCCCTCCCTTACACCTCCCTCCCTTATACCTCCTTCCCTCCCTCCTCCCTTTCTCTTTCTTTCTCTTTCTTTCCTTTCCTTCCTTCCTTCCTCCTCCTCCCTCCCTCCCTTCCTTCCTTCCTTCCTTCCCTTTCTCTCTCTTTCCCTCTCCCCTCCCTTCCCCTCCTCTCCCCTCCCTTCCCCTCCTCTCCCCTCCCTTCCCCTCCTCTCCCTTCCCTTCCCTTCCTCTCTCCTCCCTTCCCCTTCCTTCCCCTCCTCTCTCCTCCTCTCCTCCCCTCTCTTCCATGCCCAGGTTGGCATGGAACTCACTCCATCGCACAGGCTGGCTTTGGGCTTGCAGACCCCCAGTCTCAAACCCCCAGTAGCTGGGATCATAGGGTTGCTCCAGCGCCATGCCTTTCTTATCAAATTAAAACTCCAAATCATCGCTCTTATGGCTTTCCTCATTGGACAGACCCTTATATGTTCATACTTCTTCCAGTATGATTCAAAAACACTGAATGTCAGTATTCACTAAACATCTCTGAGCGTCCACTGTGTGACAGAGTGCGTTAGGTGCAGGAAATAGATTCATCAAGACAAATCCCCCTGCTGTCCCATGGTTTAATAATTCCTTGGGAGAAGGATAAACGACAAAATTATGTGACAGATGCTGTGATAAAGAAAGACGCGCAATGCTGTCGTACCACACTGCCAATGCGCACATGCGAGTCCAAGGTTCTTAGCTCCTGTTCGGGAAGGGACAGTGGGCATCCTTGGACTTCTTTACCCCCTTCGCTTCTGCTATTTCCACTCTATCTTCAGCGACGACACTGAAATGTCCTCTTGCTTCCCTCTGAAAAAGTTGAACTACCACAACTCTAAGCTGTAGGCCTCCTTAAACATGTGGCTCGTCTGTACTCTAAATGTATTAATTTTCTCAACTTTGTGTCATCCGATGACAAAGTAGGCATGTCAACTGTGTTTCCATCAAAGCCAAAAATGTTCAACCAAATGAAGTCCCGAGGCGTGAGAGAAAATATTCCATTCTATGCTGACATCCCTCTGCTATTCTGATCATCTCAGAAACGACCCCTTGATCTCATCTAACCCACACATTGTAGTTTGGTTCCACTAGCACATAACGTAAGCAGAGAGAGCTGATCTAAGTGACAGGATCTACATCAATGCCATTTTCCTGAAAAGTCCTATTTCCATTTTCTCTGAAAGAAGGAAGCAGATGGCCTTCCATTTTGTTCCAACTTGCTCCTAATGAATTCATACCAACTCCTATAAATTACCTTTTCCTTGGTGTGTAATATCCGCATCGATTACCTGCTCATATTCCCAAACAAATACAACTGTGAGAGAAGGAACAGTTTGATTTCTTGGATGCATGCAAAAAGAGTCGATACTGCACTGCTAGAGGTTGATCTCAGCAAAATCCCCAAAGTATGTCTAAAATCATTTCAGCTAAATTTGTTTAGTTGTTAAAACAAATTACATAGAAACAAAATTAATTCAATTTCCTTAGTCACCAAGGTGGTAAGTTTTATCTCAACATTCCTGTGTGGTGAAGGTCTCTTTGCAAGAGTTCTGCACTATGCTTCCTGCAAATTTGTGTTTGAGTTGTAGATTTTATTTCATGCTGGTGTTATAAGTGTTTGTGAGCAGAGGGGTGCGTTTCATTGACCTTACCTCCAGTTAGGGGGTCACAAGTGCCCAGCTGGCCGTTGTTGTTACAGCGGCATGGTTGGCAGCTCCCTCCAAATTTCTGGGGGTTCCCGAAATATCCTGGAGCACACCTACACAAAACAAGGAAAAGATGAGAAACATTCAAGTAACTCACCGTTCACCCCACCCAATTTTCCCAACCTCTAGCTCCCAGTTTGAAATACTATAACTGTATGATAAGAAAAGCCTTGTAGATTGACAAGAATGAACACTTCTCAACCCAGGGATATTTACTCCTTCAAAAAGTCTGGTAAGTAGAACTTCAGAGACTCTATATCATCCACATAGAACTAAGCCAGCCTAATCTCCCCCCATCCTGAAGCTCAGGGACATTTGCGGAAGAGGGGGCGGTAAGATTGTAAGAGCAAAAGGATGGGGGGAGCAATGATTTGAAGAGTCTCCACACTAGTTAGGGCTGAAGCAATCATAATAGGACTTTGCATGCCCTGCACCATGTTCATCACACTATTGACCTCACAAAGTCTAACATCAGCTAAAGGCACCAAGATCCTTGGAGGCAAGGGATTGACAGCCACAGTAGTGTTCCTATGCTTAAGGGGAACACGAGAAAGGGTTCAGGGAAATGCCATTGGGTCCTTGTACGTCATCGGAGAGGAGGACCAAGAGGAGAGTTAGGCATACACAATAAAGGACTCTCTGGGAATTGGGGAGGAGGCACTGGGAGATGGGGAGGGAGGGAGGGGGAGCAGGGGGTTCGGGGGGAGGAGGAGGGGGGAGGGAACTGGTCTACCTATTAAGTTTGTATGAGCGGAAATAATAATAAAAAATGTTAAAAAAAAAAAAAGTCTGGTAAGTAGAAGCCAGAAAGGACTGTTCCTTTGCATCTAGCCTGTTCCCAAGATTATCAGTAACTCAAATGCCCAGGCAGCTGAATGGTAAAGAAAACACAGTGCATATAGGAACAAGCAGCTTAAGCAGTGTGAAGTCAGCATAATTGGATTTTATGTACAAGTATATTCCTGAAGATATCCCATACATACATATTGCTTAATTTAAGGATAACTCAGTCATAGAAATAAACTGGGTGGTAAATTTCAAACTCTCAGACGAAAGAAGACTTTCTTCACAGCCGCATGTATTGTCTCAAGACTGTATAAGCCATATGTTCATTTGTGGGGCACATACTGAGCTTAAACGCACAAGGGCAGTTACAGCTGCTGCCTCCTGCCTTGAGCTACTGTAGATATAGTGGTAACATAAATCCTAACTTACTGACTGGAAGATTGAGTTGTCCGTGATTCAAATAAGCATGTGTTAGTTGGTAAAATTCTATCATAATGAAATTGATAGAATCTGATAGAATTGACAAAAGTCTGGTAAGCGTTTTCCTAAAATTTAAAGCTTCGAATACAAAAAATAGACAATTTTAATATATCTCCCCAAAAGTGCGCTGGTGATGTAATACAAAGGATTTGGGGTCTGGTTCAAATACATCTGGCTGGGCCCTTGCCTCCTTCATTTACTGCTATTGTCACAACTCTAAACTCTCTAAACTTCAGCTTCTTTGTTTATTTCCCTCTCAAAAGCACAGGTTCCATATAAAGATGTAGAGAGTTGGGTTTTTTTTTTTTTTTTTTTTTTTTTTTTTTACTGTTTTGGGCACTGTTTTATCCCTAGTACTTTGTAGTTATATTTGATATATATTAGGAGTCAAACAAGTATTTTTTGAATGGATGGATGCAGAGATAGCTGGATGGATGGATGGATGAATTAATGAAAGACCTAATAAGACCTATTTTGGCCAATGACTAGAAAAGATAATTTAGTACAGAGCTATCGCAATGCTTGCTCATAAAAAGCATTCGATAAAAGTGGCCATGATTATAAGACAGGATGGACTATTCATTTTACAGTAGGTATCATTTGGAATTACTGTGTCTCACAAAGTAGACAGGAAGCAGAACACTCTTTCTCAGCTATCAAATTGTGGTGCTTATCGAAACCCATCGAACAGGGTGGCAAAACACTAGTCATAGGGCTACACGTAGTGCCAGGCCCCGTCTTCTGCCACACAAACTCAATGTTCTGAAATATTTCTTTTTGTATGCCTTGCTGACGTCTAGACTTTCTGTGGAATCCCTGAGAAAGCACAAAGTCCCTTATATAAGATTGCATGAACATCTGGAGGTCTGATTCCTCTCCTTCCTTATTCTTATAAAGCATTAGTTATTGATGATGATGATAACTAATTCTATCCTCTTCTCCTCCTTTGAAAGCTGAAGACAATGGATTGAAGGACTCCCTGCTTTTACAGATCTCATTAATGCAATGAGCGAAGAGCGGAGGAGAATGTGTTTGTTTTCCTCGGCTGTGTGTGGCCCAGGGAGAGAGAAGGAAGTTGGTTATGGAAGGAGCTAGGAAGAGTCCTGAGCTGCCCCAGGCCAGCTGTTCCTCCCCTACCCAGCTACACGCCTATATATAGCACACTCCTCCTTCTCAGCCTAGGTTGTCTAAATGTTATTCTATACCTAAGACTAGGGCAAGGAATGGTATCTGGTGCTGTCTCAATGACATGCATTGGCATCAGCCTGGTGCTTACCTGGGAAAAGGTTGCTGTTTTTTTTTTTTTTTTTAATTTTAAGAAACAATAGCTTGTTTTCTGGAGACATCAAATGCAACCCAGTCTGAATGAACTGTTCATCAAACTTTTCTCTTCAAATCAGCTGCCTGCCAAACAAAGGGGAAGCCCCGGCAAGCCTATAGCCGTCTTGGGCTTTGTTCTGGAGAAGTATCATGTGATTAAACCAGCGAACCTCTCTCAGGTGTGCGCTCCTAGCTTTGAAGTCGCAAGGCCTGTCACACCTTCCCAGCTCTCCTTCCAATGTCACCTGCCCTTCCTAGTCTCTATGTAGCTGCCCCTTCCACCCCTTACTCTTTAAGGCTAGTTGGTTGGATGGCACTTGAGTTGTAAGCCAGCTTAGCTGGTGATCTGGAAGTCGGCTGGATCCTGTGTCTTTCCACTACTGGCCCATGCTCTGCTTGCTGGTGTGTCTACAGTGCCAGGCACGGACTAGGATCATCATGCAGTTTGTCATTGGAAGAAGGGACACATGGAAGACTACTGTGATAAAGGCTCCCTTTGCTGAAATGGAAGCATCTAGAATTTCTCTGACTGAGTGTCCGGACTCCTGAGCAAGCCGCTCGATGTCCTCCTGGTCAGACAGTCCCCACCTGCCAAGTGACACAAATGTTTTCTAGTGTCTTAGGCTTTCTTGTGTCTCTCTCGCTTGACCTGCTTTCCACTTCCATCTTCCCTGGGAACTAACACCTTGTGCCTGTCCTAGCATTCCCATTGGTCACTGAGTGTGGTTCTGGAGAGCAACTAAACGCGTTAAGTATTTCTAACAAGGCAGTCCTTGAGATAGAGAGAAATGTATGTTAGAATATTCGAGGTTATATGAACTTGGTCAATTTTGCTCTACCTGTTGACCCACACGGTGCCTAATGTATCAAGCTTACTCATGAAAATCTGTTTGTGAGTAATGTGTCTCTGTGACATTTTCCCTTCCACAACCTGTTTGCTTGCTTCACAACATTACTGGGCATGTGCACTGTGTCCAGTATTATGCTAGGCACCATGACATAGACTGTCCTGAATGTTGAAATATAGGGTGTGCATGGGAGAAAGAATGAGTTACAGTTCTGGATGGATGTGTATGCAAGTGTTTAATAAAAAGATGTGTACAGAAGCGTGGATGATGTGGATGAGGGTATATACATGGGCTCAGAAATACGCAGAATGAGCTAATGTAGGAGAATTATGTAGAGGTTGTTCTGGGGAATGGATATCTAAGAATGTAGAAGGGGCATGTAGGAATGTGGGAGGGGAACTAGGTATGAAAATCTACAGGGATGTGGCTAGAGAGGGAGACATAGGGGTATTAACAGAAGGTAGGGGTACACAGTGAGCAGGAGGTATATAGCCACGGGGATGTGGAGGACTGAGTTTGGGGGTTGGGTACCGGGACTGAATGTTTGGGGGATTAGGATTTGATTATGAGGTCACCTCGTTCTCAGACTTCTGAAACAAGAGGAAGAGAAGGGTGCCACGAGTGAGCCACCTGCGCCCGTCTTCAGTGAAAGGAACAACACCCCTTATCTATACCTCAGCTGGGAACGGTTGTTCCACCCACCCACCTATTGCAGGATAGTGGGAAAGGGGGACCTAGGGGGCAAAAGGAGGCCGCACCCACCTCTCGCACTGTGCTCCTGTGTAGCCGGGCTTGCAGGCACACCTCACGGATCCCCCGTTCACGACACAGCCAGTGGCAAAACTTTGAGACAGACAAAGAGAGGTCACAGTGAAAACACAGACCCACAGACTCGGGCTCCATCGCAAAGCACCAGGTTTCATGAAGCGAACATTGAAAGCCGTTGCCTTGTGTCATAGTTAAGCACAGGTGTCAACTTGACTCTTGAGGGTTTGAGCTCTGGGCACAGTTGTAGAGAGTTGATGGTTGAGTTAAGCCCAGAGCAAACCTGAAGGAGATTGTCTAGCTGATGGGAAGACCCAGCCCATGGTGGGTGGGATTAGGCCCTGGATAAATCAGAGAGAGCTGGTTGAGAGAGTTGGCATCCTTCTGTATACTTGGCCAGACATGCTGGTCTGGCAAGTAAGGATTGTCCATCTCTCAGCTGTTATGGTGGCCAGTTCCCTCAGCTCTGGTGTTAGTGTGTGCTCTCCCATCAAGCTGGACTGAGAACTGTAACTGGACTGTCGTAAGAAAGTAAACTCCTTGTTCCCTTAAGCTGTGTGATGGTCATTTATCAGCAACCATGCAGGCGGACTGCAACACCTTGCGAGGAAAATTTTAGGTGCTAGGTGGAGAGAACGTTGCTCCCCCTTGAGAACTTGTGCAGCTCATGACGAACAACTTCCACTGACACAGGACCCAATGATGAATGAGGACTAAAACACTATTTCATTTCTTGCTTGGAGAAGTGCATTCTTTCCCCCGAGACAAAACAGCTCACCATGGATGAGTTGATTACGACAGCCTTTTTCCCCCAGGAATAACAAGGAAGGAATACAAGTCTAGGCAGGAGAAGAGAACAGAAGGTTTCTATTCTTTAAAAATATTTTCCCCCGTGTTTATTCCAGTTTCTTTTCTCTTGAGTCCACTGTTGGCAGAAGGTCTGGACCCTGGAGGCCTCGGAGAAAAGTATAGAATCCCCCGCCCCACTTAGGCATTTCAGTGGAGGCAAACACTTGCAATTTTTATTTGCAAACCAATCTGGAGATTTTGTTAAAATTCTTTTTCTTTTAATTCTAAATGGATGTATACTTGAAAAATCCTTTGACACACGAGGAAGCCATGAACAGGCAGGTCTTGCCAGTGTGCCTAACTCTGTCACAGAATACATCTGCTGAAATACATCTCAGAACATATGGCCCTGTTCATCACTGGCTAGTAAGAGAATCCATACTGGGGAAGCTGTCCTTGTCTGATTAGATGCATTACAAAGTTGTGTCTTCACAGGGCCAGTTTCGAATCTGTCAGCACTGTCACTATTGAGGGAAAAGGCGGAATTGCTTTCTGCTAAATACTTTGACCGGCAGAATTGAAGAACCAGGTGCTACCCCAGCTGCTTAGAAGTGACCAGCTGGCCTGGATGAAACCAACGCGCTTCAGCCAGAAAGAGTAAAGCTTTCCCAGAGTTCCCGGGTGGAAATCTTGCTGCTTTCAACGGTTGCCAGCTTCTGCTCCCGCAAGTCGGGACAGGCGCAAAGCGATAGATCCCTGTATAAATAAGGCTGCAGGACCGGGCAGGCTGAACAGGTATCAGATGAGCAGATGGACAGGCAGGGCGAATGTTTCAAACGTGGATGTCTAGAAATGCTGTGGCTCCAGGAGACGTCAGAGAGACCTGGCCACTGTTGGCAGAAGGTCACTTGGCCACTTGGCTGGGACCAGCTGACTGTGTGTTCTGTTCCCCCTTTTGAGCCTGATTCCTGATTTTTCAAACGGGCTGTTGATTTCTTTATCTGCTAGTTATTCTTTCTGGGAACGCATGATGAACGTGTCTCAGTGAGCTAGTCTGTAACGAGGTATCTCGTGCCCACAGAGGACACGGGTGACTGTGAAAAGGGAACTGTGGCTCTTCTCCAGTCTGTCAGCCACATTGGGGCCTGAATGGCAGCAAAGATCGCATCTCGCAAGGGCTCAGAACTGTCCCCATGGACTCTCTAGAGTTCAAATCCTCCGAGTCATCCCCGGCCCTGTCAGCACAGAGGGGAAACCTGAATGAGCCCTCTGCTTCGAGGTCACTCTGAACATCACTCATTTGGGGCCCGCGCAGATGAGCCATGGTTACCAGTCTCCCGGGAGCTTTGCCACTGGTGACGGCACTAAGGTGGCGGGCCTTTCAGGGTCTTGAAGATCACTGAGGGTGAAACCACTGGCTTGCCTCTTGGACACACAGTTCAGAGAGTGAGGCCTTTGACAGCAAGGGGCAGAAAAGCCCAGCCTTTGCATCAGGCCAACGCCTGCTCCTGGGCATATGTCCTATGAGGACTAGTTAGCCTCCTGCAGGTGACGACAGGTGTAGCCCCTCGCCTCACGCCTCAGCTCACTCTTTTACTTTATTCCCTAATAGTCCTAAATTCTGCCTACAGGGGTAAATCAGAGACTTGCTTTGTGCCCTGTCTGTGCTTAGCTGCTTTGCCAATAAATCATTTCTTTTCTCTTTGTTCTTTTTCTTCCTTCCTTCTTTCCTTCCTTCCTTCCTTCCTTTCTTCCTCCCTTCCTTCTTTCCTTCCTTCTTTCCTTCCTTCCTACGTTCCCTTTTTTCTTCCTTCCTTCCTTCCTTCCTTCCTCTTTCTTTCTTTCCTTCCTTCTTTCTCTCTTTCTTTTCTTTCTCTCTTTCTTTCTTTCTCTCTCTCTCTCTTTCCCTCCCTCCCTCCCCCTTTGCCTTCCTTTCCCTTCCTTTCCTCTCCTCTCCTTTCCTTCTCTCCCTCTCTCTCTCCCTTCCTCCCTTCTTCCTTCCTTCCTTCTCCTCCTTTTCTTCCCTTCTTCCTCTCCTCCTCCTTCTCAGACTCTCCATCCCGGAGAAGGGCTGGTTGAGAAACTCTCCCTGATGCATTCAGCTCCCCTCGCCTGCTGTGAGCGCATCTTCCTAAGGCCTCGGGTCCTCTCAACTAACACACTGCCATGGCTGTGTCTATCCATTCTTAGGACCCCCACTGAACAGCTCCAGGGCTCAGCATCACCCCACATAGCCCCTTAGTCACTGTCAGTCACACACTCTATGTCAGAATCTTCATGCCGCTTAGACATTCTATTTCACTTTTTTTTTTTTTTTGCATGTGCTTACTGTGTGTGAAAGTGTGCCTGACATACTCTAGGCAAAGTGAGATTCCACCATCTTTACAGTACATCATTCTCCCCAGCATGTAGGCAGGCTCGACAACTAACTGTTAAACTACGAAGTAAGCAGTAAGCGAAGGAAAGGGCCAGAACTCACATGAGAAAGACCGTTTCTGTTTGACGATGGCTTTTATTTTTTTCCTTACCTGTCCTATTTGTGTATTTTTCATATGCCAGCTTCACCGAGATGTGATTCATATACCATGCAAGTCACCAACTTTGTAAAGCATACAATTCTGTGGCTTCAGAGAGCCACAGATGAACAACCATCCCCCATCGTGAGTTCTGGAATATTCTCATCGGCCCCAAAGAAAACCTTTGTCAGTCACTTCCCTTTTTCCACTTTCTCCCCACCTACCCTCATTTCTAGGCAATCCCGAACTACTTCCTGCCACTCTGGGTTCTTTTCTTTTCTTTTTTTTCTTTTTCGTGTGTGTGTGTGTGTGTGAGTGTATCAAAGGGGATCGTATGTGCCTGTGGAGGTTCAAGGATGACTTGCAGGAATCACCCGGGATTATTTCTACCTTCTCTGCTTTGCTCTGGATTTTTCCAGACCCTGCTTTCCAGGACTGAAGTGCAGCCCACTGCCATTTCCCCCTGGCGTTTTACATGGGACCTGGAACCAGAACTCAGGACCTTCTGCCTGAGAGGCAAGAGCTTAACCCCTGAGCCATTTCTCCGGCCCAACCGTACCTGTTGGTATGAGGACACGGGCAGATGTTACAGGATCCGTGGATGGCGTTCCCATAGTAACCCTCCTTGCAGCGCTCGCAATGCTCCCCGGCAGTGTTGTGCTGACAGCTCTTGGGACGGACGGATAAATAAATGGGACAGTGAGTACCAGCTTTGCACGTGGATAACTTTGAGGTCGCTATAATTTTATGCATTTTTTCCATTGTTGCTGATCAAACACAGGGCTTCAAGCATTGCTAGGTGAGCTCTCGTCTTCCACACTACAATCCCAATTTTACACAATTATAACTCTGACGGCAAAGAGATAGCAGTTTTACTAGTTATACACTTGCCCATATTGTTGGTGGCCACAGAAATACAGGGCATCTGATAGGACAGGCTCAGTTGGTACAGTGCTTGCCTTGCCGCACGAGGACCTGAGTTCATTCTATAGAACCCACGTAAGAGAGGCGGAGGCTCAGTCCCCGAGCCATCTCTCCTGGTGGTGCTTGTGATCTCAGGCGCGGGAGGCAAGAGGCAAAGACAGGTGGATCCCTGGGGCTCCCTAACTAGGCCAATGGGAGATCCTGCTTCCAAAAAGATGTGTGGATAGTACCTAAATACCACCTGAGGTTGTCCTCTGGCACATACAGACAAAGACATACGTGTTACACACATGTGCACGTGTGCACACACACACAAAGATGGTAAAGGGATTCTTCCCTCAGTTATTACAGGGAAGACACAGAGGAGAAAAAAAAATCTAGAAATCTAGATTCATGTACCACTGTGTCATTTCATAGCTGCGGCACCTTAGGCAGTTCCTGCTTTTTTCTGAGCTTTCTTGTTTCTTTTATCTATTTTATCAGCATAGGACTACACGCAGGTGTAAATTCTATTCTCCCAAGCTGTCGGTAGCATTTAATGAAGCAAAGCACACACAGCCCTTAGGAAATGTAGATTACTTTTCTTTCTTCTCCTTAGCCTTTCAGAATTGCTTCTGTGGGCATGAATCTCATTTGATTCCATAATTCATTTAAAACAGGATACATTGAAGAACAATAAAACTGAAAGTAAGTTTTTGACCCATGGAACTTTTGAGAATAAAAGCTGCCTAGTACTTAAAGAAATCGCTCCACTTAAATTCCAAGGATGCTGTTTCTAGGTATTTTGTTTATGTAAATCCAATTATCTCTATGTTCATGTCAGTGTCTAGAAAATGTTCTACAAAAAGTGCTGCAATTACGCAGCTTCACTGCTGAGCTGCCTGACAGACACCTAGTGGCCCACGTGGATTTTGCTTATTTCGTGGAGTTTTTAATCTAGCATGGTCTTTCTTGGTTTTATCCTAGCAATAAAGTTGAACCGAACTCAAAAGCATCCCCCCAAAAAAGAGCTGAACTCAAAAGCACCCAGGAAATCTTCCTACCTCCCGTGCTAAAGGCATTAGGGTAATTTAGAGGTGTTTATGTTAATTAAATGATCTCAAATGAGTCTAATTGTTATTTATTTATTGAAAACAAGATACTTTATATGAAGTTGATCAGAAGCAGAACTTTACAGGAAATTTAAAAAAAAGACTTGCAATACATTTGTGCTATAGGATATAAAGAATGTCCAACTACATCTTTAAGGGTTTCTGTGAAACAGAATCCATCACTGGACATTGTCCACAGCAAAAATGAACTGCTCTGGAGGACAAAAGTGTGAAGATAGTCTTACACAACGCTGTTCAAAAGAACTTTCTGTGACAGAAATCTCGACATTGTTCTCTGATTACTGTGAAGAAATTAAAGGTTGGGTACAGAAAGGGGAACATTCTTTAAAATTCTGAAATTCTCAACTATTGGAGAAAGGATCCCACTGAGAATTTGTAAAATTCGTTCATGTATTTTACATCTATAGAAAACTTTTTAAGGAACACAAATTTTTGAGTGACATCTGAAGCTAGACTGTGAAAATCAAAGCACACATGTCGCGAGAGAATAGGGGGCCTATAGCCAAGGGGAGAGCCTTCTTCAGTCACGTGTGGTATTGTTTCCTCCAAATAAACGAACCATCTGGTGAGACTTTGAGTGGCTGAGAGTTGCATAGAACACCCTGGCTAAGGGGAATGAGATATATTGTCTCCTACGGGACTGTAACTGCATGCATGGTTGCAAGAAGAGATTCTTGAACATTACTAAGACAAGCAAGGATACATGTTTGAGCTCCCGGATATGCTGATCGCTCTGATTTGGATTATTACACCTTGAATATCAAAATATTGTACTCTACCCAACGAGTGTGTGTAATCACGTCAGTTAAATTTAAGAAATTTTAAAAATAGATGAAGCACTTAGATGTTGAACGAGTTTTCATATTTTTAGATGTAGCATTACGCCATGAAGACAGGAGATGCGCATAAGTTAGGAAATGAGAAGCCGTAGAGTGGGATGTTCCTGCCAGGCTCCCACGGCCTGAATGAACCTTACCAGAAAGTTCTCCCTGAGTGGAGTCATTTCCCCCTACCCCCCTGCCCCCAAGCCCACTGCTGTGTGCGAGCTTTGTTCAGGGGGCAAATCCACCCTGGGACTTGTCGGCTGCACAGCGCCCACCCGGTCAGGTGATGCTTTTCACAACTTCTTCATTCACAAAACATCCACTCTCTGGGACATTTTTACACTAGTCTTTCGTGAGTCTACTTAGCTCTGTGATTGGAAGCACGCAAGAAATAAGAGCAGAAGGAGCGGACCGATATAGCTTAGTGGGTAAGGAGCCTGCTCTCATACCTGGAGACCTGGGTTCCATCCCCAGGAGTCCATGTGGAAGGAAAGAACAGACTTCCACAGGTTGTTGTCTGACCCCGTCATGTGCATGCATGGGCTTCCTTCCTTCCTTCCTTCCTTCCTTCCTTCCTTCCTTCCTCCCTCCCTCCCTCCCTCCTTTCCTTTCTTCCTTCTTTCCTTCCTTCTTTTCTTCCCTCCCCCCTTTTCTCCCCCCTTCCCTCCCTCCCTCCTTTCCTCCCCATTCCTTCCCTCCCCCTTTCCTTCCTTCCTTCCTTCCTTCCTTCCTTCCTTCCTTCCTTCCTTCCTTCCTTTTTCCCTCCCTTCCTCCTTCCTTTCTCTTAAATAAATGGATAAATAGATACATAATAAATGAAAAAATGACGTATGTTTAAAAGGTCAGCAGGAGAGCAATGAACTGACAGGAGTCGTGGGAGAAGGGCATCGTAGCACGGGTAGCATGCTGAACCCCTTCCTGGGATAGCATGGGGGTGAGGGGAAGTGAGAGGCGGTGGGAAATTAGCGGTTGGGGTGCGAGTGAGCAGATTGCAGCTGTTAGCACACCATCAGCTGTGAAACTCACATAGGCATGGGTTGGGAGGGGCTGGGAATGTGGGCGCCCTTCAAGAACTAGACCCCTGAAGAGGATGCCAAGAGACCAAGGATGGGAAAGAGGAAAGTCAGACTCCTGGCTACAGGAGTGACAGCGAACTTGGGAGAAGAGACAATATGGAGGAGAAGGGAGGAGGAGGAGCAGGCCACGTAGGGCGTGCGCTTCATGCCTCCGTGGGCAGCTGGTCTGCCCTCCCCAGCAGGGAGCCGGCTGCTCCTCCAGCCTCACAGTTCACTCTTGAGGACACACAAGTGTGAAGGCCCCAGTTCCATAAGTTGATGTGGGGGCTTGAGAGATGGAGGTCGGCTTGTAGCAGCATCAGCCAGCGATCAGAGGTGCGTGGTTTCCTGGGCACTGGTCTTGCAGTGGGCATTTCAGTGCCACACCAGCACTGGAGCCTGCCAGCGAGCAGTTTATGAGTACAAGTGTGCGTGTGCACGCGTGTGTGTGTGTACATGTAACTCTTAAGAGTGGGACTTATGTCTGCTGGCTTTGGCATGTGTGTGCGAGGTAGATGCATGTTCATATATGTATGGGCACACGTGTGTGCAGACCCGTATGTGTACATGCCTGTGGAAGCGAAAGCTGACGCTGAGTGTCTTCTTCCATCTCTGTTTTTTTTCTGTGTTGGGGGGAGGGCGCACACTGTGGATGTACATGAGTGCGCATGGCTGTGGAGCCTGGGGAGGCCCAAGGGTGCTGTCGGGACTTATCCTCACTCAGCTCGCTCTAACGATTTTGCCTCGAGGGCTGGGGTGATAAGTGGCTTGCCACATGCCCGTATTTTTACGTGGGCTCTGGAGATTCGAACTCAGGTCTTTTTGCTTGCTTGCAAGGCAAGGGCTGTGACCACTGCCCATCTTTCCAGCCTCTCTGCACTTCGTCATTGCTAACACGGGGTCTCTCAACTGAACTCAAGAGTGTGCGGACTGGCTAGCCAGATAACCAAGCTTCCCTGAGGGGCATCCTGGCTTATTGACATCACGAGTGGCCACCGTGCCACTCACGCTTCTGGGGCAAGCACTTTAGCCACAGAGGCGGCTCCCAAAACCCTCTGATGGTTTTTTTTAACAGAAGCACAAATCTGAACACCTGCTTAGCAAATGCTTCGCAGACAAGTGGAGACAGAACTCAAAACAGCAGACCGAAAAGCAAGTCTTTGGGATTAGTGCATGCATCAGGCCTCTCCTGGGCTAGCAGGCTTTCACTGGGTGAATGGACCCTGGAGAAAGCTCCCTTGTTCTTCAGTGGCTTTTCTAAGGCTGACGTGACAGGAGCAATGGCTCAGTGATAAGATAAACATCTATTCTTCATGAAACCATCTGCCGGTGTTACACACGACAGAGAGTATCCAGCATCAGCCAGAGCACATTTAGGAGCTGAGAAACAATCTCTGTGAATGTCTTCTATTATTTTTGAGCTTTTATGGTTATAATCTGACAAAATATCCTAGCAGGAGGGCCTGACACACTTTCCTGCCCCAACCTGTCCTGCCTTGGCGAGGAAACGGGTTCCTGGGACATGCTGGACTAGCTCAGTCCGGTCCAAGAAGCCAAGGAGCTGAAACGGAGTTGGCTGAAGCACAAAATGCAGAGGAAATCCATGAAGCGTGGTGGGTTTCCAATAAAACTCCCCTTGACTGGGGAGGTCGTGGCTACCCAGGAGGAGGGGGTTGAAAAGAACTCTAATGGAAGGGAAGAAGGAAGCACAGTAATAGAAGTTTGTGTGTGTGTGGGGATATCTGTTTTATGATGCAAAAGAAAAAAGTACATAAGAAACTAACTTTACAAAATCTCCCCAAAATAAGGTAATTTTCTAACGGAGAAGCTACAGCCATCAAAGGCTGCCTTGAAGCCTTCAATGAAGAAGACTTGACTCTGGTGCATGAGGAAGAAGAGATGAGGCTGGAGTTCCTTTTCTCTGGCAAGCTCCCCACCCCACTTCCCCGTAGCCCCGCTTTATCTGGAAATGGTGGAAAGTTTGTTTTTGATTGATTGGGTGTGAGTTGCAAGCCAATCTTAGGGTCTCCTTTGTCTTCCGCCTCTTCCTCGTCCCTTCTCTTTTATTTCCTTCTCTACTTTCCTTCCCTTCCCCTCTTTTCTTTCTTCCCTCCCTTCCCTATCCCATCCCCTCTTCTCTTTTCCTCTCTTCCCTTTTTCCTTTTCTTTTCCTTTCTTCTGTTCTCTCCTCCCTCCTTTCCTTCCTTCCTCCCTCCCCCCTCTTTTCTTTCTTTCTTTCTTTCTTTCTTTCTTTCTTTCTTTCTTTCTTTCTTTCTTTCTTTCTCTTTCCTTCCTTCCTTCCTTTCCTTTCTTTTTCTTTCTTTTTCTTTCCTTCCTTCCTTCTTTCTTTTCTCTTTCTCTCTCTCGTTCTCTCTCTCTTTAATGGGGTCTCATGTACCCCACAATGGCCTTGAGCTTGTTATGTAGCCAAGGATAGCCCTGGACATCTGATCTTCCTGGCTCCACCCCCTGAGAGCTGGGATTACACGGATGAACCACCACTCCAGCTTTATGTGTGCCTGGAGTGAGCTCAAGGCTCCGTGGCTGCTAGGCAAGCACTTCAACTGAGTTACACCCCCAGCATCGCTAACTATTCATCTGAAAGTCACAGGGGCCCCATCTGCAACCTTCTGTCATCCCCAAAATGTGGACCACAAAGTAGCAGTTCTGACTTACTATATCCCGGCCACAGTTAAGCCCCATGATCCACCTGTGAACTGGACAAGATAAAGAAACCGAGGTGCCACGTAGCTGCTCAGACAAGGGTTCTGTTCTGGTGTGCATGTTAAGGTAGAGGCAAAAGCAAAAGGTAAAGTACATAATTCAGAATCCTGATGATGTTGAAGTCGCCTCTACGCCACAGCAGCCTGTATCTAAGGTTCATGCATAGTGTTGCCGTCTCAGAGCACAGTGTGGGAAAGAGGCGAGCAAACTGACCGCAGAGAGAATCAAACTATCCGTTTACTCACGATGCATATCCCCGAGCCGTCCTGGCATCGATTCGAATGTCCGTTGCAATTGCAAGGAACGCACCGTCCGGTGGGCAAGCCTCTGTTATCCCGATAGTATCCAGGGCTGCAACCCTAGTAGTCAAACAAAGTATTTCATCAATACAAAGAAACAGAAAAATTACTTTCCAAAGCCTGCCACAATTCTGACAGCGAAGTCTTTTTTTTTTTAAATCTTTCCTCCAAGTGCAGAGTGGATTTATAATTTTATACAACAACCTCGTCTACTTGCTTTTTGGTCAGGTCGTGCTCTGGTCCCATGCCATGGAATTCAGAGACACAGTGGTGGGAATGGGGATAGGAGTGGGGACTCTCTTCTCACACCAGGTGTTTTGGGGGCAAGTAAAGGGGCTGGAAGGCTGAGAATACGGAGGGTTAGGATTCCAATGTTTAGTGTGGAGGGCAGCTAAGCCAACCATCTCAGGTTCAAGTTCTCCTGCTTACAAATCCCTCTCCAAGGGTGGGTTTAGGCTGGTGGGAAGAACAGAGGAGGAGAAAGAGGAAGCAGAAGGAAGAAGAGGAGAAGAGGAGGAAGAGTAGTTGTAAAGAGTCTTCCCTGGAATCTACACAGTAATGACTGGTGTCACTTCAGGTGCCACTCACTAATCGTGGTCACCAAGGAGTCGAGGGGCAAAGGGAGGTTCATGAGTCCATACATAGGGACCCCCACCTGAGAGAGAATGTTCTCGCTTGATCTTGCTTTCACCGTCAATTATCGCTTGGACTGTTTCTAACTCCAGCACACCGCCCCCTTCTGGTGTAACAATAAATGACTATTTTTAATTTTTTTCATTATTTATTCACGTGTGTGTGTGTGTGTGTGTGTGTGTGTGTGTGTGTGTGTGTGTGTAGAACCACAGGCAAATTCAGGAACCACCATGGACCACCTCCACCTCCTCCTTGTTTACTCTGCCCTGGTGTTCATAGGCTCTGCCCTACCAGGACCAGAAACGCAGGGCACCCCCGCTTCCTCCCAGCATCTATACGTGGGGTTCTAGGATCCGAACTCAGGACCTTCCGCCTGCAAGGCAGAGGCTTAACCCCTGAACCATCTCTCCAGCCCCTAAATGAATATTTTTAAACAGCATGGACTGATACTTTTTTTTAAAAGAGTTTAGTTTCTTTTCATGACTGATATCTTTTTCTTTTTTTAAATATTCAGTTAAGTGTGCACCCATGAATTTTTAAAAAGCAATTTTGGTTCTTATTAACACCTGTTGAAATTGTGTAGATTTCTGGTTTTAAAGAGGTGACAGATGAGATCTTTATTTTGGAAGAACTAATCAGTGTACAGACTAAATTCAGACATTGCCTCTAGTTTTCTACACTGCTGTCCTTATGACCTGTATGTAAAGCATCAGGAAAAATTAGTATTTTAAGGGATATCTTCCATCTATGACAGTTATTTTCAAACAGCATATATTTAAGACTCTGAAATCTGGAAATAAAAAGCTTAGTCTCATCCACCCATGGCTATAAACGTCTCTACCTGGTCATGCAGAAGACAGGAAGAATCCACCCAATGAGAGAAGGTCATGTGTTCCCTTGGGAATCAGGAACTCAGAATGACCAATGACTCTAGTGCATGCACAACAGACCATAATTTCCAACATAATGTTCCTTTAAGCCATTAGGAACCATATTTAGCCAAAGAACATACTGTAAAAAAATACTAGATTACTTTATGTGGTGTATATGAACAGGCTTGTTTGAAAGAGACAAAGTACGAAAGGAATGTTCTTTCACTGATCTCAGCAAAATCCAGCTAACGACGGTGTATGATCATGTCTGCAACAAACTAGCTCCATTACTAAATGGAAGTCACCTCAACTGCCAGCTTACAAGATAATAAGCTTGGTAAAGCACAAATTAGTTTAAAAACATAGGTCTGGTGAGTAAAAAATACCATGCTTCAGTTAAGTGCTTAATTAAATGCACTTTGGAGAAAGATAGTCTATCATGATTAGATTTCAATCATCTGTCTGCCTTCACTTTTGATTAGAAGCAGGAAAAAAAAAACATTCCGCAAAAGTTACACCCCATGCTGTCCTCAGAGCATCTGCCAGTGGCTGAAATATAATCACTTTCTTGCCACTACAAAGCATAAAATTCAGTTTAAATGCCCCGGCTGTACTAGCGACTTTAAATGAAGGCAAACACACCCTCGTCAGATGTGCCAATGAACAGATTTTTGTACCGAGTGAAATTTTCTAAAGCGGCCACATTTTTAGGATAAACTTTCCAGTGCATTTTTACACTGTAAGTGATAAACTTCTGCCCCTATCTGACTCCCAGTCAGAAGCTCTGTTTCGCTGTGTATAGATAACACCCAGGACGTTCAAAGAAAGAATTCATGAATGCTTCACGCCCCCGCACATAGGAGCTTATCTGTTAGACATTACACAAACTCTGGTTGCGATTCTTTGCCGTGGATTTGTTTGTTTCTCCCGTTTTTACATTGGAGGTAAATTTTCTTTCAAGCAAAATCTAAAGATCTACAGGCAGTGGATTCTATTGGCCCCAGATTTGAGCTTTTCCCCCACCCCAGAGGGCAGAGGGTTTCATGGTATATTAACATCCCGGCAAATAGTCAGGCTTTTAACTGTCTAGCGTTCCCAGGTGGGCTGGTGTTTATAGGACTTGTGGTTAATAGCTCAGGAGAGCAATCTGTCAGCTCCTGTAATAAAGACTGGCAGTGCTTGCACCTGGGAGGCCGCCTGGCCCTCCCCCAGCCCACCCCATTTGCTCTTTAATCACCCTAAACATCACACAGCTGGAGACCCTCCCTGTGCCAAGCCAACATTTTGATGGGACATTACCTGGCTGGGTCTAAGATCCATATAACTTGCTTGCAGATGACTTTGCCCTGCAGGCTGAAGTAAGGCTACCCTCTGCTGCTGGGAACCGTAGCCCAGACACTGGGCCAAGGCTGCCCCGAAGATCCACAGCCATCCCAGGATTGGGGCTGACCGCCTCCCTGCGAGGGGCATCTCGGTCCCTGGGCGGTGGGCTGGCTGCGCGCACACTTCTGCCTCTTCCTCTTATACCCGCCCTTCCTGCGCGGTGCCCGGGCCTGCCTGACTCAGGTAAGGAAGGCTGTCTGCGGCAGAGGGCCCCACCTTTAAACTTCACACATGAGTCAGCCTGCACCAGAGAGAGAGAGAGAAGGAGAGAGAGAGAGAGAAAGAAAGGGGGAGGCACCTAACAGTCCTGCAGGTAAGCATATTGCTTTGTAATTCCCGCAAGGTGAGGCAGACATAACCTTCTCCCCCACCTCGCCCCAGCCTGGTGGTAAATCACGGGCTGAGTCAGTCACCACAGCGCTCACACCCTGGCATGAGGGTGGTTGGTAATCTACCCCACCCCACCCCCCACACGCACACACTTTTTTTTTTTTCCTTTGGGCTATGACTTTTCATCAGGCCAGAAAAGACATAGGCAAGAGGAAGGAGGTAAAGATAGGAAGGCAGTGGGCCACGAGGAAAGGTGTGCCCGCAACCCAGGGGCAGGAAAGACATTGCCTGCTTGCAAAGTAGAAGTGGCCTTTGGGTTTCTGCCACTCAGGGGTCTAGCAGAAAGTAAAGCGTTCTGCTAAGTCTACACACATTCTGTATGCACAGTTACACCGGATGGCATGCTTGCTACTTCCTACGTATTTTACCAACTGATAGATTCTCTTCCCTCCAACACCCATATTCAGAGCACAGATTTTGCTTGCTGGTCACAACCCCCACCCCCAAGCTAGCCCCCCTCCCGTCCCCTAAGAGCCAGCTAGTGCTCGCAAAGTCCATGCTTCCATGATCCGTAGTCCCATGCCTCATGGGGACAGGTAATGATACTTCACTCTCCTTTGTCCCCCCCTCCCTTTCCCCCACCCCCAAGCCTGGGGACTTTAAAATTCCACACCAGTCTCAGACATTGCTTTGTCTCCCTTGCGAATTAGGCCCATGTCACCACATAATAATCGATAAACTTTTTTCATCCCTTGCCCGTGGTGTGGCGTGTTTGGGCTTCTATCTTACGCTAACACTGTGCTTTTCTCAGGGGCAAGCATTTGCAGGTGGGGATGCAGCGTGGTTTTATTTTGTGGCACATGTTCATTACCCAAGGACAACCTTATAAAAAATATCCAAGACCTGCTCAGCGATGGAAAACCGCAGCCCGGTTTTCCCTGGGAGAAATCCAGGAAGCCCATGGAATTTAACTGTGCTGGAGACAGCTGGGTGAATGAAGACTGACTCAGGATCACAGAGAGATGTAAGCTCGTGGAGAATGCACAGGCGACAATACTGGGCTCCTTCTACTCTGATTTCGACACCCCCAGCATCTATTGAGCGCCTGTGGTTTCCTAGGAATGTTAGACACTGGTGATGTTATTTGCACATTTAACTCTTTAAGGTTAGCGGAGTTGAAGCATTAGATCTGACCTAGAGCAAACCTGGGCAGAGGGCAAAGGACCCTGAACGCCCCGTGATGCCCAGCCAAAAGAGCCAGCCACAGACAGGCCCCTGGAGGAATGGGAAACACCGTGGCTGGGAAAAGTCCCTACCTGGCATGAGTCACCGGTGTAGTCAGGGGGACAGGCACACATCTCCACGTGATGAGCTCGGCGTCCACTTCCGGTGTCGGAGGCCTCCTCCAGCCCAACCTCGCCCAGGCTCAGCCGCTGGGTCTCCTGTGAAGTGGAGACCCCGGAGGCGCAGCCCCTCCAGTCTGGACAGGACGGTCATGAGTTCCTCCCTGGACACCGGAGCACCGCTGCCCGCATGTCTGAAGTTGCCCTGCAGATGGAAAGATTCCTTGAAGCCAGCGCGCGTCCAGAGAGCTCAGAGAGGCCGGCTCCAGGAGAGATCAGAGAGAAGACAGTTTCCTAAAAAAGCAGTCAAAGAAAGGAAGGAGAGGCAGTCCCTCTCTGAAGCATCCGCCCTCAATAGTGAGATACTAGTAGGTGCCGCAGGATACTCCCTGGGAGGGACAGCGTCGAGGGATGCAGAAAAGACAGGCCACAAAGACAGCAATAAATCCTCAGTGGTAAGGTCCCAGAGCTAGAAGGTGGAGACAGGTTGAACCTTGGGGTGCACTGATTGTTTAACCTAGCCTACCTAGTCAGGGGGCCCAGGTGAGAGAAACTGCCTTGAACAAATAGACAACCTCCCCCCAAACAAGGTGGATGCCAGAGGAATGACCCCCAAAGTTGTCTATTGTCCTTCTACATACATATACAACACACACACACACAAGAGCAATAAAAATGAAATGTCTAGCGTCATAGTTATTCCATTTTTAAAATTTTTTCGTGTGTGTGTTTCAAAGGGCACTGTGTGTCCCTGTGGAAGACCAAGGGTGACTTTGGGAATCATCCTGGATTGTTTCTATCTCCTTTTTGCTTCACTCTGAGATTTCCGGGCCCTACCCACCAAGACTGGAAGTGAGGCTACCAATATTTCCACTGGCGTTTTTATGTGGGACTCCGGATCTGGACTCAGGTCCCTCTGCTTTTGAGGCAGACTCAACCCCTGAGCCATCGCATCAGCCCATTCTTGTTTCAAATGCACAGTTGTATGGGAAAATATAGAGTGAGTAATAGATACAGGCAAGGAAAACACAGAAAGCAACCGGTCACGTGGCCATCATTAAATGTGCATAATTGTGAAAGCAAGCATAATCACCCATTCTAGTGATTGATTGATGCCTTATTTATTCAAGACCTCATCTTACTATGAAGCAAAGGCTAACCTGGAATTCCTATGTAGCCTAGGTTGACTTTCAGCTCACAAATCTTCGACTTTAGCCTCCTAAGTTCTGGGAATCTGGCTGTGAGACACATTCCTGGCTCTTCGTATCACTTAATCTAATCAACTCATCATATCCATTTTTAAAGATTTATTTTTTAAAAATTATTCTCTGACAAGCTATGTACATACTGAATTTGGTTGTGTTCATTCCCCATTATGCCTTCTCATCCCCTCTATCTCCTACTGAAACCTTTCTCCCCAACAAGCCTCCTTCCTACTTTTGGGGTATGTGCATACCCTACTGAGTTTAATTAGAGCTGCTTGCATGAGTGGTGTTGCTCACTGGAGGAGGTAAAGTGGCTATGCTGTTGAGGAAAATGGCCTCCGTTACCTAGCAACAGGTAACACTTGAGTTCTTCAAGGAGGGGTGAGCCCGTCACACATATAGTAACTGAACCATAAGCAGTGTCATACAAGAGGTCTCTAGAACTAGTCACACAAAGTGGAAACTCTAGAAGACCCACTACTCAAGATTTCTCTCCCCAGGGGCTGGAGAGGTGGCTCAAGGGTTAAGCCTCTGCTTTGTAGGCGGAAGGTCCTGAGTTCAGATCCTAGACTCCACGTACGCGGGCGGAAGCGGGGGCGGCCTGCGTTTCTGGTCCTGGTAGGGCAGAGCCTGTGAATCCCAGGGCAGAGTAAACAACAAGGAGGAGGTGGGGGCGTCCATGGTGGTTCCCGAATTCGCCTGTGGTTCTACACACACACACAATTGAATAAATAATAAAATTTTAAAAAATTTCTCTCCCCATTTCTCCTCCTCATCCTTCTCTTCCTCCTTCTCTTCTCCCTCTTCTTAATTTTCTCTTCCTCTTCCTCCTCCACTTCTTCCTTCTCCTCCTCCTCCTCATCTTCCTCCTCTTCCTCCTCCTCTTTCCTCTTCTCTGTCTTCCTCCTCCTCCTCCTCTTCCTCCTCCTCTTCCTTTTTCCTCTTCTCTGTCTTCCTCCTCCTCCTCTTCCTTTTTCCTGCGTATGTAGAGGAGGAAGACATGTTTCCTCACATCTGAGGATGCTCATGTGTGTGTGAGTGTGGGTACATGCTTTCACTGACAATGCACGCATGTGGGAGTCCTGAAGTTGACATCAGGAATCACCCTCTATTACCCTTCTCCTTATTCTTTTAAGTCTGGGTTTCTAGACCCAAACCTGGCTTGTCGGCTTGCTTTAGGGATTCCCAGGCTCTGCCTTCTGGAGCTAAAATTACAGGTGGGTTTCCACACCCACCAGGGGAATTTTTACTTGAGACCTGGGGATCCAAACTCCTATCCTTTTGCTTGTATGGCAAGTGCTTTAACCACTGGCACGGTAGCCCCTGCTTGTACTTTCTAAACGTCCTACCAGTTTATATAACTCATATCAATGGACTCAAACAGTATGTGCTGTTGGGGCCTATTTCAGTTAGCAGAGTATCCCCAGGTTCCTTCACGCACAGTCCAGCCACAGCTCCTTTCTCTTCCGCAGCTGAGCAGAGTTCCACCGTAATAACCACATTTCCTACATCTTGCCACCGTCAATGGAAATCCAGATAGCTTCTATGTCTTGCCCCTCTGAATACTGCTGCAATGAACATGGTGTCCAAATACCACTTCAAATTTCTGTTCACAACTTTGTAGCTCTGTACCTGGAAGCAGGACTGCTGAATCACAGGATAGAGGACTATTGAGAATGTTTGAAAAACCCCTCTACTTTTTTACCTAAGAAAAGCCACCATTTTACATTTCTGTCCACATGTATAAAGGTCCTAGTTTTTCACATCTTTGCCAACACTTGTTATTTCTGCTTTGTTTTTCCAGTCATACCCATCCTATTGGGTGCAAGGCTGCCTTCAGCATGCTTTTGGCTGCTTTGTTCTGTTTTGGTTTGGTTTGGTTTGGTTTAAGACAGGGTCTCATGTGACCCAGCTCGGACTCAGATCCTCTGTGGGCCATGGTGGTCTTGAGTTCCTGTACCTCCTGTCTCTACCTTCTGAGTGCTGGGCCTGCAGGCAAACACAACCACACCCAACTCTCACAGTGGTTTAAAAGGCTATTAGTCCTTTGTGCATGTGCTTGTGCCTGTGTAGGGTGTATGTGTGTATGGTGTGTGTGTGTGGTGTGTGTATAGTGTATGTATATGATGTGTGTGTGCTTGTGTGTGTGGTGTGTATGGTGTGTGTGTATGGTATGTATGTGTATGGTATAGTATGGTGTGTGTGTATAGGGTATGGTGTGTGTGGTGTGTGTACGATGTGTATAGTGTGTGTGGTGTATATACTGTGTGTGTATGTGTGTGTATGGTGTGTGTGGTATGTATGGTGTGTACGATATGTGTGTATGGTATGTGTGGTGTGTGTGGTATGTGTGTGTGGTGTGTGTGTATGGTGTGTGTGGTGTATGTGATATGTGTGGTGTGTGTGTGGTGTATATGGTGTGTATGGGGGGTGTATGGTGTATGTGGTATGTATGGTGTGTGTATGTATGGTGTGTGTGGTGTATATGGTGTGTGTGTGTGTGTGCGCATGTGCGTACAAGCTGGCTTTGGCCATGGCTTGAGGAGACAACTTTCTGTGTCAGTCCTTGTCTTCTACCTTGTTTGAGAGGGACTTCTTTCTTGTTCCCCATAGCTGGCTTGAAAGCTCCTCTTCCTCCCATCTCTCCATAGGAGGACTGGGTTTGTAAACACACAACCACATCTGGTGGCTTTATATGGGCTTTGAAGACCTTGACTCGGGTCCTCACGCTTGGACAACAGTGCTTTGGGCGCTGAGCCATCTTGCGGCCCTCTATGGTACTGATTCCTGTTTCTCCAGTGCTGAGCAGTGCTGATCACCTTTTTGTCTAAAACCAAAGGTTTGGAGTCTATTTTCTGTTGTATCCCTTCAACTATTAAATCTCCCTTAAATGGGCATAGTAATGCCGAATCCTTCAAGGTTGCCATGAGGACTGAAGCAAACTCAATGATGTAATCTATATAAAATCTGCAGCCGTGTCTAACATGGAGCAGGAATATAGTCACCAGCAGATAATATCATTACCGTGTGAAACTTACATAATTGGAATTTATACTTAAGAGCTAGAGTTGTGAGTTGTATAAAAAGCTTTAATAAATTTACCAAGACCTGAATTAATATATTTGGAATATTTCATCATGCCAAAAAACCCTTGTGCCCATCCTCACCCCTACTCCCAGGTAACCACAATTCTCTGTCTCCATGGGTTTGCCATGCTGGACAATTTATTTAATAAAAACTTCAAGAGCTCACATATACCTTGCTGCTGTGATATTCCGCCTTTTTCTATTGCTGTCATACAGATGTGTGCCTATCAGCAAGATTTGTAGTTATCGCTCCACGCACTAGTCTTTAAGTCTGAGGTTAAAAGAAGAATTGCAAGCAAGAGATGAACTTTCCTGTACATTTTCCCATGTGGTTTCCTTTTAATGTGGTTTCCTTCTAATGTGAATTTGAGTTGCTGTCTAGTGTCTGCTCATTTCAGTCTGAAGGATTTCTTGGCTACTTCTAGCCAGGAAAGTTGTCTAGCAATGAATTTTCCATTTGTCATATGTATATGTGCACACATAGTAATAAGTCTTCATTTGCCTTCATTTTTGAAGGGTGTCTGGCAGAGTGCATAGTTCTTTGCTGACAGTGTGGCTCTTGGCTGTGAATCTTCCCGAGAACCCTTTGTCGACGACGGATGTGCTTTTAGGACCTTCTGCCTTCATCTTCCAGCATATTTACTGTCATATTTTCACATGTCGCTTTCTTGCATTTACCATACTTAGTACTTACCAAGATTTTGGTGTATACACATTAATGACGTTCATCAAATTTGGAAAATCATTACTTCTTCAAATATTTTTTTCTCTCTTTTTTGAGTATGTTCTTTCGACCAGGTAGGCTGGCACACTTAATTGTGTCCTGCACTTCTTTGAGTGTTTAGTCTTTTCTCGCTCTTTTTTCTCTTTATTTCAGACTGGACAAATCTCAATCAACCGCCTTTAGTTTTTGGTGCTTCTTTCTTAGGCCTGGTTTTGAGCCTTCGATTTGAAATGCTATATAAAGTAATATATACTGAGCGACTTAGCACAAGAGTTCTTTTGTTTTCTTCATAGTTCCAGAGTTTCCAATTCTATTACTTTAAATGTCCAGTTTTCAGCAACAATTGGGGACATGAAGAAACAGCAATGGGGGGACCACATTTCCCACCCGGCATAGTGCTGTCAGCCTTGGTTCTCAAAGAGGTGTTCTTCCTGGTTTGCAAATGACCATTATCATCGTGTCCAAGGATAAAAGAGAGTGAGTGTTCCAGTGTCTATTTTTTTGCTTTCTTCCACTTTCATGCATGTATGTGTGTGGGGGGGGTTTACATGAGTGCATGTATTTGTATTCCCATGAGTATGGGTGTATGTGTGCATGTAAAAACCTAAGGTCTATAGGCATCATCTTTGATTTCTCTTGCTCCTTATTGAGACTGGGTCTCTAATCAAACCCAGAGCCTACCGATAGGTCTAGCACAGCTAACCAACAGAGCTCTGGAGATTCCCAGTCTCTGTCTCCCAAGGCTGGAATTACAGGAATTCACCTACCATGCAATGTGGAGCCCATCTGTGGTCTTTGATTGTATGGACCATGCTTTATCTACTGAGCCATCTTTTCAGACTCCCGGTGTCTATTTTTAAAAGGGCATTAATCTTACCAGAACTCTAACCTCATTTGACACTAATTATTTATGTACTCAAAATACAGACTTGATAGAGGCAACAAAGGTTAGAGCTTGCAATTCAGCCCATGGCAAACCTCCCAGTGGGTGACTTGTGCATTTCAGGTACATTTCAACTCCAGAATCCTATTTACCGTTTTGTTGTCATTACGATTTCTTTAATTGATAGTCTCTATTGTCTGACATTGTTCTCAAGTTTTTCTTTAGTTGTTTAGACATGGTATCCTTTACTTGGAATATATTTAAAATGCTGATTTAAAGTCTTTTCAAGTAAGCGAAATGTCTAGTCTTCCCCTATGACCTGATGTCACCTGCTCACTTTCCCTTTAAAGGCCACACTTGTTTCTTTTTATTTAAAAAAATCATTTTGTTTTTAAAATATAGTTTTAAATTTGATTTGTTATTTAAAATTACAACGGATTTTTGTTGTTTTCCCCCTGCAAATTATCCTACCTTGCCTGCCCTTCTGCCATGGAGAGAGATCGTCTCCCCAACAAGCATCCCTGCAACCCCAATGTCGGTGTTCAGGGTCGTGCATGAGGGGGGCCTCTTCTTGCGTGTACCTGGGTGCCTGCGAGTATTTCAGTTGGTATACCTCCAGTGCATGAGAGCTTGGCCGTGCCCACATTGTGTTGACAGCATGACTTTGGAAAACATCACAATTAGGTGGCTCAGGAAATCCTACTTTATTCCTAAGGATGATTTGCTGTTGTCCATTTCATGACTTCTCTGAAGTAGTTCATTTGCAAGCCTTATTATTCACTGTCACATGCGGCCACTAGAGTCTGCAGTGTGAGCTTATCAGTCAGCTAGTGAGTGAGCGGTCATGTCCGCCAATGCCCATAGTCTTTGTGTGCATGTTGGGGACCCCTTCGACTCTCGTGCAGGTGGCTGGTTGCTCTGCCTCAGCCTTTACTTCCTGAGGGCACGAACCTCCCTCCAGGAAGGTAGAGGTAAGAACTTGGGGGCTTCTGGGGTCGTCCCTCAGCATGAGCGCATGCCTGAGAGACAGCAAACCCTGAACACGTGTCCCCCTCACATCCCCGGGGAGACACCACCAGGAGCTTCACAAAGCTCCTCTGGACATCGCACCCCCCAGAATTTTTATTTTAAAGTTTTTCATTACTTTATTAGTTACCTGACCCCTATTTCAGGCAGCCAAAAAGCTAATCAATTTCTTTGAAATTACTTTTGACAGTATTTCCAGGGGGGTATTAAAAAAAAACTCCATTCGGGTCAAATAAAGGCAACTTTACAAGTGGGATTTAAAATAAAAAGGGGTCATGACAGGTCGTGACAGTTCTCTAGGACGGAGGTTCTGAAGCACCAATCCCCATCCTGTACATGGCTCCCCTTGAACTAGAGCGAGGATGGAGTAAAGAGAGGATGCATAGAGAAGGTCAAACACCATAGCATCAGCGTTTACTGAGAACTAGACTTTTTCTTGTTAAAACGCTGTCTAAACAATTCTGACATGCTGGTTAATATCTAGAGGATTGAAAATGTTAATCATAGTCATTGTAGCCAGTTTTCTCATTGCTTTGCTAGAGAAATTTCTGGAAGCTTTTTTTTGGGCAATGTTTTGCTGATAACACCTCTCTCACACTGGTAGAACTACATGGAATGTTGTTTTATGTCTTTGCTGCTTAGTAGAGCATTTCTGAAATTCATCCATTTAGTAGTAGGCACCAAAAATTTCAGATGTCGTTGCCAAATAATATGCAATAGTATATAGCTGTACTTGTTCAGAAATGCGAAAATATGTCTGCAAGTTCAACGAATTCAAAAGATGTTTATCTTGAGGTACTGGCTACATGTGATTCTTTGAGAGGTACACTATTTTAAAGGAATATTTGCAACCAAATAGGTAAAACGAAATGCTTATTGATGTGATAAGGTTTCCTTTCTTTAGCTTTATTACTCTCGTTTCTTTCCATGGCATTTCTACCCAGGCATGCCCAGCATTTGTTGGGCACTGACCAGGTCCTACACACTGAGGGAGAGTTAAGAATGAGAGGGAGCGTGTCATAGATTTATAAGCTCCTGGGATTTATTAGAGGATAAGCATCTGTGAAGTGGCAGGGGTGTGACTAAAGTACCACAAAGATGCTCTGAACAAAGTCATGTGAGCCTCCCATCCATTTTTATATTCGTCCATTCATTTCATTCCATTCCATTCTAATCCATTCCAGTCCATTCTTGTATTCTACTATTATTCTATTCTATTCTATTCTATTCTATTCTATTCTATTCTATTCTATTCTATTCTATTCTATTCTATTCTATTCTTCTATCTACCTATGTATAAACTTGAACATATAGACAGATGGAATTTATGTTTTAAGAATATCTTACAATAAGGAAAAATCATGAATGAACTAACAAAAGCACAGAGCACAGAGGTTTCACCAGACCCTCTGGCAGGTCTTTTCTTTTACCTCTACCACCTGCACTCTGCCATGATGCAGTCGGTCTGGTCGTGGGTCACCGGACTCCTTGTAGACGAGGGACATGTGCTGACCCTGTTTAAAGAAAACCACAGACACATTAGTGCTTTCGTAGGGATACTTAGAGATTTATAATCAATGAAAGAAAAAAAGTCTTGGGATCGGTGTTGTGAAAATAGACAAATAATGGCAAATAGAGTACGTTCTCACAGACAGGAAGGCAGGAAAATTGCCTTGAATGAAAAGGGTTTAAAAATTGGAGACAGCAATTTTTTTAAAATCTTGCTTTACAATAAATGTAGGAAGTGGTTTGTAGGACCACCCACAGGCCGGATTGTGGGATGAAGGAAGTGCTCTGGCAGGTTACTGAGAGATGGTCATGGACGAGAGAGAGGATGGCAGTGCCTGGCTAGGCCGCTGGCATGCTCAGCACACTGAAGAAAAAGAAGGGTGTTAGATGGAGGAAGGGGCCCGCAGCCCTGGCTCTCCCCCTGCGCCATCTGGCCTTCTTACTTGCACCCTATTCACATAGCTCTTGAGGGGCAGAACAGGCTAGCCCATACCCCCTGTTAGCAGCCCCGCCCCAAGCCCAGCTTCTCTGTGGTGGCTCCAAACCCGAAGGCAGCCCGTTCCCAAGGGATGGGGCTTCCAAAAGCAGAGCATTAGGATCACAAATCACTTAAAACTTTAATCTAAGGAACATGCCCCAAGGGCTTGTAATTACAGTGCTTTAGAACAAAGCGGCACAGAAAATGTTTCATGAAGCTAAATTATTTTTTCCATGTCTGAAGGCAAAATTGAGAGGAGATTTTGGTCATTACCTCCTAGCGCATTCCATCAATCTGCATAATAAGTTCCGCCGCAGTAAAAAGAATAATTAAAAAAAAAAGCTTGCCAGTAGCCAGAACTATGACTATGAGAAATTTTGCAAAATATGGAGCTAAAATACAGCACTCCTGGGGTAGTAAGTTTATAGCAAAAAGTTATTTTTCCTTAAGCTCTAAAGTCTTTGTGGCTTAATTTTTCACTGTGCTCAGCAAGCTTGCTTTGAGTTTTTAAAAGAGCAATTCGACACATCTGGACACTGGCAGAAGCAGAACATAGCAGGCAGGGCCTGAACACAATGTTCTATCAGGCCAGCGAGACCCTCGTGTGAGGACATGAGTGAGACCTAGTTTCTACTTCGAGTGCCTGGTGCAAAAAAGCCTCTAAGGAAGTCAGGGTCACATGCAGTCCCCAAGGCAGAGAGCAGGGACGGAGCTCAGAGGTGCCACCCTTGCCCACGTGCAGGAGGCCCTGGGCTCAGCCCCGAGAACCTTTCTCCCCATACCAAATGGAAACAGAGTCAGCTTCACGGTGTTTCAGAGGTTTGTCCAGTACTGCAAGAGTGTCGAGGATGCGGACATCCTCCAGGGTCCGGAGGAATTCACGTCACTGCTGCTATGGATTGGGACACGGCTTATGGGTATTACTTCTCAAAAAAAGCAAAATCGGGACTTTGGAGATGGCTCAGTGGTCACGTGCTTGCCATGTAAGCGTGAAGAACTGTGTGCAACCCCAAGTTCCTGGAGCTCCCGGGCCAGTCAGCGCAGCTTAACTGCTGAGTTACAGACCAAGGGCGAGATACTGTCTCAAAACCAAGGTGGGCAGCACCTAATGAGTGCGACCAAGGTTGACTCTGGCTTCCACATTCATGTGCGCGTGTATGCACATAGACTATGCACTCAAGTGCATTCTCACTAAACACCCACATGTACATGGACACAGGCATGCAGAGAGAAAGAGGGGGGGGGGAATGGCCACTGTCATTATCTACATCAGGTTAAATTCCTAGCACAGCATGAACCGCCTTCCTCTTCCCTAACAGCCTTTCCCTTAATGAGTCAGCGCACTGATAACGGCCAGGCTGGACTGGCCAGCTCTGAGCATAGCCTCCCGCCCTCACTGCCCCATGCCTGGGTTGCCCTTAGTTCTGACCCTGAGGGGGAGGGGCAAATCTTCTCTCCTGTCCATCTTAAGGAGTTGATGCTTTTTCCACAAAGCCTTCTGAGGACCCCTGGAACTATGTAACTCTCCCTGTCACTCAGCTCCGGCTCTGACACAGCCGTTTGTCCTCAACCACTTCCTGGTAAGTGGACTGAAGCGGAACGCCTACTTCTCCAATCTCCTCTTTTTGGAGGCTAGGGGGTCATGTGTCCCTCACAGAGCCTGGCAGAGGGGCCTTGCACAGGCACCAAGTCATCTCTGAGACTAAATGAAAAGACAGAAGCATTACACTTGAGTCAATGACTTAGGAGAAGTAAAGTTGAAATAGAGCTAAGGAGTTGGCCAGAGGAGTCCCGTGGCCAGAGATGCCGGATCCTGAGATAATCTCCATTCTACCTTCTGTGGCATTGACTTCAGAGTATCAGAAACGAAGTTGGGGAGACAGCCATGCTGGGGAAGTGCTTGACTTGCAAGTGTGAGGAACACACATTAAAAAAAATAAAAAAAACTCGGGTGTGGTGATGCATGCTTGCATCCCAGCATTGGGCGGGTGGACACGGGCTTCCTGCAGCTCGCTGGCCAGCTACCCCAGTCTACCGGTCAGTTCTTGGCCAGTGAGAGATTCTATCTCAAAGAAACCAAACCAAAACAAGATAAGACAAAACAAAATAAAAAAAAATAAAATTATGTCTAATGACACTAGAGTAGTTGTTTGGCCTTCATGTGCACACATGAACATGTTGCATAGATGCATCATGCATACACCTACACGTACCCCCCCACACGAATTGCACAGGATCAGAAGCCATGTATCAACAGTTTGCATCCCCAGTCACAACCGCTGCTTCCTGCTACTTGGGTCGTGTTTTGATACCTACAACGAGCTGCACATCCGGCTGCTTTTCCAAAAGAACCATGTCGCTGGGTAAGCCAAATGACTTGACTTGGTAGGTGAGGAAGCCCCCATACGAGGAAACCTAGAATCGAATGGACAGCATCAATAGCACAGGCATTAGAAGAGACTAGGCTGGCACTGGATTATGAGACTAGAAATTGACTCATTCTGTCTAGAAAGATAAACACGCAGATCAAAGGTGATGCTCAGAAACTAGGACAGGGTATTTTAACCACCTGCTCTGCCTCTGAAAATGCTTAGCATGAACATGACTTTGACAAGCAAGAACATAGCTTTATTTAAAGGAAAATAAGGACTTTGTTTCATTGACAGCAATTCTAAAAGTCTAGATCGTCAGTTTCTTATTTAACTTTCAGGACTGGCTAATATCAGTCACAAAATGAACTTCTGAAAATAGATTTTCCAAGAAAAAAATAAACCCCCCGAAAGCAGATGGGGACTGTTTCTTGAGCTACTCTGAGGTGTGCTGGGGAGAGAAGGCGGGATCAATGCTCGCGCAGAGACAGGGGCTGTGTCTGTGCAGTGTGACCTCGGGGGTCATAGTTTCCGGTGATGAGGATGGAAATCAGGCGCAGCATCTCCTCTGTTCTGGGGAATGAACAGAGCAGGGAAGAGGAAAGCCCTTCTTGGGGACCTTAGATGACAGAAGCTTCTGGCTAGCGCCTCCATCACAACCTCAGAGACTCCGGGCCACTGTCTCCTGGGCCCTTGATCTATGAACTGTGCAGCATAACTGCTTGTTGCCTTAAGCTGTCCCGCAGCAACAGATAACCAACAGGGGCAAACCACGGAGAGGTGCGGAGGGTTATTAAGCAAGGGACAAGTGAGTCAGGAGAGACGAGCATTACTCCCCACATTCAGATGTCAAAGCCTAAAATCAGAATTGGGGCCAACACCAAGTTGACTGCCACTGAGCTAATTCATGACCATTGAGCTCATTCATTCCCACTGGCTGATGATGTCATCATCTTGCCTACGTAATGGAACTGCCGTAAGCACGCTAACGTTTAGTCATTCTCAGGGGTGAAATGATGACATCCCGCAAGCGGGGCCCTATGAAATCTCCCACTTCTCCCAACTTCTGCCTCGCAGGCTTGAAGGCTACGTCATTTGACCATGTTTCTGCCTGCAACCTGCATTTCTGGCCTCATATGATGGATTTGCTGTGTTCTGGCACAATGACATGTGCCATGTATTTATGAGTTCTGGGAGAAGTACATAACTAAATGCACTGAGTCTGTGTGCGAGCGGCAAACTATCACAGAACCTGCGTCACTTTTCAGCTTTTATTTTCTTGACAAGGAGCTTTTTCTTACAACACAAAGAACTCTTCCGCACCCTCAAAAGCACCTGTCTCCTATTTGCAACAGATATTATTTAAATGGTTCTATTCTAACCTACAGGAGAGTTCTTTTGTTGGAAATTAAATGAGAAATGAGAAAAATACTGTGTTTTCTTCTGTTGGGAACTCGTGCTTGCAAGGCATGCAAGACACACGAGACACTTGCTCAGCCCCTCATGGTAGAAGAGAGGGTGTCTTCTTTGTTATGGCTTAACCTCATTTCTGAGATGCTAGTTACCCAAGCTTCCAGATGCTTCCTTCCAGAGGCCTGCTACGTGGTGCTTATAGAATGGTGGACAAGTCCACAAGAGGCTCAGAAGCATAGCACACCAGTGTTACCTTGTCCCCGAGGTAGGATGGTGGTGCGACCCAGAATGCACTGCGCACGGAGGAAGGCAGCTCTTGGAGATCTGCCACCATGCTGTTGCCGCCTGGGTTGAAGGAGACAGGGACGTCGACCCCATCTGCTGTCTCCAGATGCCAGCCCATCATGTCTACAAACTGGAGCACAAAATAAGATAAGGTTATGTGCAATTGTAGCTTTAGGGGTAAAAGACTCATGTGAGTGACTATATGACCTTCAAAGACTTAATTAGTTGGTGCTAGAGATTAAGTCCAGGCTTCTAGTATGCAAAATACAGATACTACCGCCATATATCTAGTTCCCCATTCATCTCCTCTTGGAGCCTTTGTATGCCCATAATGGATCCACATCCACTGATTGATTCTACCTTCAGATCCACTATGACCAGTTCTCAGAGGAACTGGCCTTGTGAATGTGCCCATTAACTTTGTTCATCTTTGTGTTCCAGTGCATATCCTGGTATTGACATGAACTATGTTAAATGGAGTCACAAGAAAACAGCCATACCTAGATGAAGCATTCTGCAAGGTGGGCTGAGTAACATACTCAGTGATTGTGGAGTGTTGGGATGGGGCAAGTTCAGAGTCAAATATCTTGGGCCATCTTAGCCCCTAAATAGCAAGGAGCTAATAGTGAAGCAAGTATATTTTTTTGGAATCCACAAGCAGACCCACAGTGTCTACAGACCCCAAAACTAAGAATCTCATCTGAGTCCTTTAGCAGAAGTTTCCCCACTTTGTAATCTGCTACCAGATGTTCCCACCAATGTATGTGAAAAGTGCTTTGATTCATAACTATTACCATAAAATTACATGAAATTGTTGCCACATTAGAACATGGCATATGGGGTAACCCAAATCTGTGTTCTTGAGTTTTGATCATTCATATTCGGCTTTGGAATGTAGTTTTTCTTATTCCCTTAGAGGTGAGATGGATGTTGAAAAATAGTTGCCAATGAATGTTCAAATAATTCATAAATAAGCATGTGAGTAATAACTGTGCTGCAGGCACATTTTAAAAATGACACTCAAGTGTTGAAACTTTTGCCTCACAAGCAAAAGAACTTGGGTTTGGATCCTTAGATTTAAGGCAAAATTGCAGGGGGGAAAATGGAGGTGGTTTCCAATTCTGGACCTGGAAGGAGGAGCCTGGGAAATCACAACACGAAGCAAGTAAAAAAGGTAGAACAATCCAGGATGCTTCCTGGTGTCACCCTTGGATTTGCACAGGCACACACACTAAAATGCTCACTTGTACACACACACACACACACACACATGGTAAGGTCCAATTAGAGAAAATATGTTGCCTGCTGTCATTATTTTTCTATAAACAGAACATCAAAATCAAATATTTTCTTCTTCACAGACAAAGCCAGGTCCACTTTAAGGGAAGAATTCAAAGAATGGCCAAGGAATAAATAGGTTAGGAATAATGCTTTCTAAGGAGAAGAATTTTCAGAGCAAACTACAAACTACGTTTGTTCCAATTCTGAATCTACACTCCTTTTAGGAATAAGGCATCAAATATATATCAAATGATTTTTCTTTAAATACTTGTGATGATTAGTATCAATTGTCAACCTGATGTCTAGGAGACAGAACTCCCCAACAGACACAAGAGGGGTTCTACAGCATTAGCCGCGGGACATGCCTATGAGAGACTGTCTTGATTTCATAACTGGCACGGTTAGATACAAGTGTCAACTCGATGGTGGAGGCTTTGAGCTCTGGGCACATTTGTAAAGAATTAGTGGTTGAGTTAGTCTCTGAGATTGTCTGATTGATAGGGGAAGGCCCTAGTCTCTGGTCAGGTGAATAAGATGGAGGGAATTGGTTGAGGCGGCTGACATCTTTCTGTATCCTTGGCCGGACATGTTGGTCTCTCTCTTAGCTGTTATGTGGATACGGTGTGGCCAATCACCTGGCCTTGGTGTTGGTGTGGACTCTCCTTCCAAGCTGGAAGCTGGACAAGGAACTGTAACTGGACTATCAGAAGTCAAGATGAAAAGCCCTTGTTCTTTTATAAGCAGTTTGGTCGTGAATTTATTGGCAGCATGCAGAGTAACTGCAACAAGCAACCTTGGAAGACCCAGCCCACTGGGGGGGGGTCTGTAGGCAGGTGGTCTGGGGCTGGATAAAATTGGAGCGAGTTTGCTGGGTACCAGCAGGCCATTGAGATCCGCCCAGGCACTGATTCATCGCTCTTTGGTCTGCTGTGGATGCGCACTGACGAGTTCTCTCCCTTCCTGCTGCTGGGCCTCACCTACCACGATGCTCTGGCACCTGGAATTGTGAACTAGAATAAAGCTCCTTCTCCCCCGGAGTCCCTTGGGTCATTGCATTTTGATGCAGCGAAGCCAAGTGAAACCAGAACAGCTTGGTCCACAGAAGATAGTACGCATAGAAAGCAGCATGAGGCTACTGGCTCATAGAAAGGTAACAAAAGTTTTAGTTTCATGACATTAACTTTAAAAACAGCCAAAGAAAAAATATGGTACAGTATGTGAGAGGGAAGTTAGAACAGGAAGAATATCAGACAATTAAGAGAAAGGAAGACTGTGCTATTACTGTGGTTAAAAATACATTTATCTTTGTCTCTGGTTCTTGGCACAGAGCCTCTAAGATGCCTATAATTTCCCAAGCGCTTCCACTTAGGAGCATCCTTTGTTCTAATGTTTAGTGTTAGCCTTCAATTTCTGTCACTAATGCTTACTGCTAAGTAACTGGAGAATAGACAGAATAATAGACATGTCTATTTGACGACTGGTTACTTACAGCCCCTTCACTGTCTCAGGATGGAAGCTGGTGGCTGGAAAGATCAGCACGTGTTTAGAAAACTGGAACCTTGAGCCTGGTCCCCATCCTGTGGGGCGGGGAGAAAGCGCTGGAGATGTAGCTCGCTACCCATCGCTAATGGTTTAATCAATCAGGTCTGCACAGTGGGGCTTCTGTGAAAAAGCCAAGTGATGGTTTTAGAGAGCCCCTCAGTGCTGGAAGGGATCAAGAGGGACATTGTGTCTCCTCAGAGACGGATGATGATTCTATGCTTGGGTCCTCTGGATACCCCCATACCTGTTCATCTGGCTACTTCTCTGTATACTTTATCATATCCTTTAAAATAAACTACTTGTGGTAAGCCAAGTACTTCTCTGGATTCTGTTAGCCATTCTAGAATATAACTAAAGTCAAGAAAGCCCCTGGGAGAATTCCTTATTCAGGCACGATATTCAGAAGCATGAGGAGCCTGAAATTTTAAGCTGACATTTGACAAGGCCTTGTGATACTGAGCTCCTAGGCTGTGAGTCTGGGGATAACTCTAAGAAGACAGTATACAATTTAATTACGTAAGGCACCTAGATTTTTTTTATCTGGAGATGTGCTTAGTGTGGGCCGAAAAACATGCATTTGGAATTAGGATTGTTCAGTATGGAAATAGGGTGTTCTTTTGAGGCAGAACATACCTACTCTACTTTGGATCTTAAATATCTCCCCAGGAACTGCATATTATAATTTCCAGCTTGGAACTATTAGTAGATAGTGGAACCTATGGGGGGGGCAGTGGGAAGAAGCCAGATCATGGGGGACATGCTCTTGTGGGTACATTGAGACCCCCAACCCCTTTCTCTTCTTTCGGTTTTCGGGGATCATGAAGTGAACCAGTGTGATCCATCGTGCATTTCACCATGATAAATGACCATGCCACAGGTCCAAGAGCAAAACAGAACAAAAGTGATAATAGACTGCACCTTCGATACTGTGAAGCAATTAAAACTCTTCTCTTTTTTCAAGTGGATTGTCTTGGAGTGTTTTGTGAAGGGAGGGAACACACTGATGAATAAAGCATTGAGTTCCATGCACTTAGTAAGTCTTTGCTTGGCATCTAGTAGGTCCAAGGTCCTCTCCTTACATATCAATACTAATGAGTTCACTTTCTAATCATAGAGGAAGACAAGCAACAGTTTTGAGAGTTAAAGGCCGAGTATGTCAGAGATTTCTAAATGCTGTGGAGAAAATGAGAATGGAGAGTGACCAGGACGAGCTGTTTTAAGAAGTGGTGAAAGAAGACCCTTTCAGCATGTGACATTTGTGGAGAGATTTGAACGGTTTTAAAAACAGTCACGAGGACATCTATGGGAGGAACAGCACAGGTCATAGAGCAGCAAGAGCAACATGACCACGAAGACTAATGAACAAAATATTCCATGCTCATATCAATTCCTTTATCCCCACCTTTGGAGGAGGAGGAGGGAGAAGAGGAGGGGGAGAAAGAAGAGAAGAGGAGGAGGAGGAGGGAGGAGGAGGAAAAGGAGGAAGAGGAAGAGGAAGAAGAGGAAGAAGAGGAGGAAGAGGAGGAAGAGGAAGAAGAGGAAGAGGAGGAAGAGGAGGAGAAGGAAAAAGAAGAGGAAGAGGAAGAAGAGGAGGAAGAAGAGGAAGAAGAAGAGGAAGAGGAAGAAGAGGAGGAAGAAGAGGAAGAGGAGGAGGAGGAGGAAGAGGAAGAGAAGGAGGAGGAGGAGGAAGAGAGGAGAAGCAGCAGCAGCAGCAGCAGCAGCAGCAGCAGCAGCAGCAATGACTAAAGCCCCGGACTGTAACTCTGCCTACCTTAGCTCTCCGCTTATGTGTGCCGTGACAACGAGTATTCAGTCCGAAACAGAAGCATCTGGTACAGCCCTTGGGGTTAGCTGAGTCCAAATAGAATGACCCTTCTCGGCACATGGTACACTCTGGACCTTCCACATTTTCCTGTGGAAACAAAACACGAGGAGCAAGCCCTCGTTCTTCAAGACTCTTGCTTGCAATCAGCTGCTTACCTGAACTCAAACCCATGAGGGTGTCAGGACAGAGATGCTGACAAGACATTCAAAGTTGCTAATGGTTAAACCTTTATGTCACTTCATTGAAACTTGTGTGACACGTGCAATGGAAAGAGGAGTCCCCACATTTTATAAGCTGCCCTTTGGCATCTTGAAGACAGACAGACTTGAAGCAGGGGGGAGACTAGAGACTGGGAAACATCTGTTGGGAACGGGAGTCTACCTATAACATGGCAGGAGCCCTTAGAGCAGCAGAGGGTTGATAACCAAGGCTGAGTAATCCAAGAACAAGTTTTAAGAATACTATAGACATCTTGACATGATAGGTAAAAGCTCATATGGACTTTTATGCAAACAACAGAATTTTCAAGGTGTCTTTGACCTTTATGAAAAACAAGAGAAAGTTTTTCTCCTAATTACTTCTGTGAAATAAGACAATTACTATAAAAGGCTACACACGTTACAGAAACATGGGTCAGCCCCATTCCCCACATTTTTACATGCTGCTCGACATGCAGAACATCCACCTGGTAGCTTCGCATGACCTGCCTACCTTGCAGAGGCAAGCTCCCGTCGTGGGGTCACACACTCCAGGCTCGGTCCCCTCTCTGTGGCAATTGCAGGGAACGCATGCTGGGAATTGGTAGAACCCAGAAGCACACTGGTCACACTGTCGCCCCGTGATTCTGGGCTTGCATCTGCACCCAAAGAAAAGGAAACCCAGTTCTCCTCCGTCTCTGTGCACCATTCTAAAGGGTCCCCCTGTGCGATGACAGGGCAGTTGGTGCACAAAACATGGACACAGCAGCTGCTTGTGCGGTGCTTACATCCAAGGCAAGAGAAGCAGACGAGGCACTTGCAGGCCAGGGGATGGCTTGTGGGCCACACAAGCATAGAGTGAGGGCTTGGTTCCCAGAATGCAAGTAAACAACTTGTGGATGTGGCGTCTCATCTGAAATTCCAGTCTCAGAAGGCAGAGACAGGGGATTCCTGTTGCGAGCTAGCTTGGCAGACTAGATGTACCAGTGAGCTCTGGTCTGACTGAGACTCTGCCTCAAAGGATAAGGTGGAAGAGTAATTCAGGAAGATCCTGACATTAACCTTGGGTGTCTGCATGTGCACATGCACAACCACACACACACGCACACACACACACACTACATTGTATCCTCATACAAGCAAATGTGTCCACACAAACATGTACCTGTGCTTCTGTGTACCCACATCCACACACGGCCCACGGGCATGAAAAACAAATCGTGTTATGGTTAACATGGAAAGATAGCTACTATGTATGGTCTGCATTCCATAGGATGGAGATTTGACGGGAGGCTGGGGATACAAAGATGGACAGCCCAAATCTGCAGGGCTCCTGAGAAAAGCCAGTGAGAGGAAATGGGGACAGAATACACAGGGTCACACCAGGGTCCAGAGGGGCAACAGCCACCTGTCTGGAAGGATTACCCTTTGTCTTGGGGAGCGTAACACTTAGCTGAACCTTTAAGGACAGCATTATAGGATGAAGGGTAGGAAAGGTGTTTCAGAAAGAAAGAATACAGAAAGGAGACTGCCATGTGTGTGTGTGCGTGTGCGTGTGTGTGTGTGTGTGTGTGTGTGTGTGTGTGTACACATGCGCAGGAAGCATATATTTAATGCTGCTTGGACCAAAGCCCAAATGTGGGCTGCTGAACTGAGTCTCAGATGTGGGCAGGAACTCAGCTGTGCCAGGCAGCAGTGCTCCGTGCCCCAGGCAGCATACCACAGCAGTGGAGGCTCACACTAAAGGCAGACTGACTGAGGTAATGATCCAGCATTGACATATGAAATGCCTCATGGAGGACTTGGAGGTGACTTGACTTAGGCTGAGCGCACCCTACTTCTCTAGGCCTGGCAACGAAGAAACGGATACCATGGGGGGACAGTATTATTGTCATGAAGTGACAAGTGGGCATCTGTCTCAAGTCCAGACTATTTCCTTCAGCGAACATGCAGGGTTTCTGGGGCATTGGCCAAATGTTGGTGCTAAACAAATACCTTAGGCCCTGGATGCCTTTGTTCTTGCACTGGAAGTGGTTGAGAGTTGCTGGCCAAGCAAGCCAGGGGCTTGTGGCTAAGCACTGAGTAGCTGCATGTGAACACCAGTGGGTGTTTGCAGCATGTAGAAAACCAGACCCAGCTGTGGCGGGGTGATGTCCTGCTTCTGGTAGCGAATGGGTCTCTTAACTTACACTCAAACCAAGGTCAACGGCAGGACCTGGAAGGAGAGGGCGCGATGATGGAAGCCTGGTGGGTAAAATTTCACTTTGTTGGAAAAAATAAAGTCCAGGAACAAGTCACAGCAAAGAAACCGAGGGAGATGCTCCTGCTGGTTCACAGAAGGCCAAGCATTACCTGTGTGGCTGCTGCTTTCAGGACACCTGCGAGAAGGCGGAAGAGGAGGGTGGGGCTGGGAGGATGTGACCACAGCGGTCTGAGCCTCAGTCAGCTGAAAGGCCAGGAGTAGACGAGAAAGCACAGAACAGGGACCCGTGTTCTGGGACATTCGAGACGACAGGCCAGTATTGGCTAGAACCTAAAGAATACAGTATCTGTAGACTACATTAGCTGAAGAATACAGTATCTGCAATCCCCAGATATGCAGAGTCCTGATGAGTACCAAAGGAGCTTTGGGTGGCACCATGACAACAGGGAAGGAAAAGGAAACTTCTGCCCCCACACACCCGGGTCTGGCTAGACATCTTTTAAAGTGACCTGGAGTCAGCCTGACCTTGCACATTTCTACAGCGAGACTCTCTGCTCCCCCAAGGAGTCGCCTACATTGCACAGTCGAGAAGATTCTATTTGCTGCTGCCACCTGGGAAGGCAGTATGGCCGCTCTGGGGATGAGGGTCTACAAAGTCATCTCCAAGGCAACGGGCTTGCAGCCAAGCTTATGTAACAACCTCTGTGTGGGCGCGTGTGTGGATGCTTGCAGCAGCTTGTGGGAAACCAGGTCCAGATGTGCTAGGAAGAACTCTAGCTTTCTGTTGTTAAATTGTACAAGATTCCTTTATATTCCACCCAAATCAGACTCCAGTTTTCATGTACAGCCTAAAGTCTACCTTACTGTGCATATATTTCATTTCTTTTACATATACATCCCTATTTCAAGGGACACAGGAGGGAAGGGACAGGGTATAATAAGTCAATCATGACCGCAGTACATTTTCATGGAAGACTTGGAGACATGGAATGTTAAGTAATAGTGTGAGAAGGGCTGACTATGCCATAAATGTGCTTTTGGTAAAAGAAAGAAAAAAAGAAAAAGAAAAGGAAAGAAAAGCTGGCTTGTAGAAGGCTTCATACTTTCCTTGAGCTCATAGTTTTAATGCAAACCCCTTGAAGGACCTGCACAATTTGGGGGTAGCGGAAAGGGAAGAAAGAGGTCCTTCATAGCTGAAAACTGAATGTTTGCAAAAATTGTTTCAAGGGGGTGGAAAATAAAGGGGGAGAGGGTGAAATTAGAGTTGGAAGTGGGCCGACCTGTGGTGGAAGGCTGGTTTCTATGTAATTACACCACAGGAAACTGAGGAAGGTACTTGATGGAAAAGTGGGGTGGGGGGACGGATTCCATGGGGATCTCTGTGTCACTGAGTGTCCCATGTACAGTTCGGCACCAAACTAAGGTCGTTAGTAGAGATCATAAGTTTCCTTATTAGAACACGGCCTATGCATGAAAGACGGTACTCACACTGGAGTATTCAACAAAGTTTGAGCAAAGAAATGGAGCTTTATATACACATAGGAAAAACAGGTACGGCAGATACGAAAAACTGTGTGGCCTCGTCAAAAACTAGAAAATGAGGTATTATATTGATCCAGCAGCCTCACTATTAGGATTAAATCTGAAGATATGAAGTGGAGAACTGCTAAAAAACGTGGGATTGAGCTAATGGTCTCGTGGTGGGAAAACGGACAAAGCAAATGTGGCCTATGGACACAGAATACTATTTAGTCATGGATGACATCATGCATGGACAAAGGGCATCATACACAGTAATCTAGAAGTTGATGTTGAATAGTGATACTAGAAACTGGAGAGGGAGGGAGGGAAGAGATAAGAAGAGGCAGGGCTCGTGTAGTGTTACAGTTAGACAGGTAGAATAAATTCTGGTGTTCACTTCAAAATGACTAGATGAGAAATTCGAATATATTTACCATAAACAAGGGTTGAATGTTTAGGATGTCATACACACCCACATATTACTCAACCTGATTTTATCGTTACATAATATAGACAGGACTGGAACATTGCATTGTACCCATTAATATGTACAGCTATTTGGGTATCAACAAAATATTAAAAATAAAAAGGCAAAAGAATCACAAACATATTTAAAACACTGTCTCAACAGTATTAGGTACTGATGGCAGAATTGAGGAGGAAACTGATTTCAAAACCCTAGTTTCATCGTTAATTGGCATAGTTCTCTTAAATTAAAGGGCCAAAGAATCTCCCTGGAAAAATGTGTAAGGTCAGGCTGACATTAGGTCATGTGAAAAGATGCTCAGCCAGACTTGGGGGAGGAAGTGTCCTTGGTTTCTCTGTTGCTATGGCACCACCGAAAACTCTTGGGTTAGTTTAGGTAAATAAATAAATAAATCATGAGAGCAACCAACTAGGAAAACATCGACACCATTTGAACATGAACTGGTGCACCAGGACTTAACAGTAGGGGTAGCGGGCAGCAGGAACGGATATGAAGTGGACATCTGATTGGCTGTAGGGAAAACTGGCTATTCTGAGAAGATTCTCATATGTTAAGGAACAAGAAGAGGCCAATATCATTTAGCAGATTTTTTTGCAGATATTTTTATTATGTGTGCGTGTGTGTGTATGTGTGTGTGTGTGTGTGTGTGTGTGTTGGACTTCTGAGTATTTGTGGGTATGACATGTGAAGGCCTCAGGAGAACTCTGTGGAGTTGGGTCTCTCCTTCCACCTTGATGTGAGTTCCAGATAACTAATCCAGGATGTCACGGTACATAGCGAGTGCTTTTACCATTTTGGGCTTTTGTCTTTTTTTTTTTTTTTTTTTTTTTTTCTGATTCCAGGAGTGAAAAGGCCTAAGAGGCAAGACCATGACTGACGTGGGCTCTAGATCCAGGGTGTCAGAGCCCATCCAAGGTGGCGCTTTCATTAAAGACATTCTCTCGTTGCATGTGCGAGAAGACGGGCTACGCGGGGCTCCCACGATCTGTCCAATGCTGCCTAAGCAAAGCCAGTCACAGGCTCCCGGCTAACTGGTTTTCAGTGGAGCAGACGAGAGTCTTCGCAGAGTTCCAGGGGAGAGGCACGTGGGAACTGCCCAGGAGCGGGGGCGACTGAAGACAGAGGAAAGGGCATCGCTAAGGGGAACAAAGAACAGGAGGAGAAGGAAGGGGGCAGCCCCGACCATGAGCAGCGCCAGCACTGAGTATCAACACGAGGGGCGCTGTTTTGAGAGTCTTTCACACTCTAAAGACTCGAGGGGGCAGGTGCCTCCATCATCCCCATTTTATAGAACTAAGGCAGAGGAGAAGAAGGAGGGTTGCCAAGGATCACCCAGACCATGGGCAGCAGCACAGGGCACAACCTTGTGCAAGTCAAGACACACGACCTCTTCAGCGAGGGGCAGAGGAAGAAAGAGGGGTGGGCGAAACGGCCCCAGAAGGCTCATTGGAGAGACGAGAGGAAGATGTCACAGGAGATGAACACGGCGGCGTGGGGGAATTTTGATCCCCGTCCTCCTGGTCACGAGTGGCTCTCTGATATGGGGGTTACCCACATCAGCCTACTCCTGGCATGTGACTAGGTCCACCAAAGGCATTGGTTCTCCAAGCTGCTGGGCCTGGCCGGAAGTGCCTCTGTCCTGAGAAAGCTGAGTCTTTGCTGACATTCTCTCTCCATCTTCCATGCCTAGAGCATCTGTGAGAACCGGCCGGAGTCAGAGGTTATTTCAACAGGTTTCATGTGGCTACCGCGCCTCTGAAAACTCCTGAGGGATGGCTGGCCGCACTGGGTAGTCAGGGGGTGTCATCACCTCAAATCCATCTTAAAAGGGCTTGATAATGGGTGTCACCATGGTAGTTTTAAAAAGGATGAATCTTTCAAGCAGTAGACTCCTTAAGGGGGAGGGGTCAGACAGAGATGGGGGGGTACCCATGTCAGTGGTCCAGCCAAAGAAGGGCCTCTTGGAATGCCACAGAGGCCCGGACCCATACTAGAAAAGATGATCCGAGAGAACCCCAGGACCCGTGTAAGCCTAAGAACTGGAGAGTAGGAAGAGCATGAATGAGGGGAGGAAGGGTGGACAGAGATGAGAGAGGGAAGTAAGGGTGGGAGGTAGGGGTAACGAGGGCGGCAAGGGGCACGTACAACTAGGAAAAATTAAAATAATTTAAAAAAATACAAGGATGAATTCTAGCTTCTGCCTATTGCCACAGGTTGACAAAAATCTTTTAGCCCTTGGGCAGGTCAAAGAATCAGATGGCATGCAGTTGCCCATATTAAAAACAGATTCAGGAGCTGGGGGCTGGCTCAGCGGGTCAAGCACTTGCTGTCCAAGCATGAGGACTGGAGTTTGCAGTCACATAAAAACTGGACAGGTGTGACAATCTCAGCTTTCAGGAGAGAGAGACAGGGGTTTCTTAGGATGTGGTCACTAGAGTTCCAAGTTCATCCAGAGACCCTGTCTCAGTAAATAAAGTGAGGAACAATCAAGAAAGACAGCTAATTTCAACCTCTGGCCTCGGCACACGCCTGCACATGTGTGCAAACATGCCCACACATACTACACACACATGCAAAAAATAGCAATTAGAAAAGATGCAAATTGACTTCTCCACTGTTATTACATTTAATTAAAACACATGTGCTGGGCTTATTACTTTAATTAAAACACACCTGTTGGGTTCTGGGGAATCCAACCCAGGTCCTTGTATCTGTATAGCAAGCACTTTAATCAACGGAACCAACTCTCTAGTCCCAACACACTATAACTTTTGCAATGCAGTCCTGGCACAATTAGAGAATGAAAAAGAAAAAAAAGATCCAAGTCTTGCATTTAGCAGGAAAGTTGGAGGTGATTTTGCCAAACTTCATTTTGCACATTGGCAACCTGAGACCCAGGACGGCCGAGAGCCCTACCCAGGCCTTTCAGGTTCATGGCAAAGATGGATTGAGAACTCAGCTTTATGGTTACACGTGTATTCCTAAATTCCCTAAAATAGCAAGACCAAATTTAAATATTTTGAGGCTGAGCATTATGGGTCGTTAAACTTCTTTTTAAAATTCATTTTAAACACAGATTAATATCTGTAAAGTTTGATTCTGTGAGAAGGATAAGCTTTAAAATCTGTAAGCTGGCAGATGCGAGTAAAAAATTGCTGTTTGTAAGCTCTGTGATCTGTGATCGTTTATACGAGTCTATCTGGGTCTTCTGCTAACTGAGAAAGGATGTTTTCGTCTCTGCTGCAGACACTGAGTATCTCTTTTACAAGAGTTTTCCTTTCCACAAACATGGTCTTGACTGCTAGCAGGAAGTTTTCTGGGTCATGGAGAACTTAGGGGGAAAAAAATTCTTTCATGGAACTGGGGGATGGCTCAGTAGGCAAAGGGCCCATAGCACAAGGATGAGGACCTGAGTTCAAATCCCCAGAACCCACATAAAAACCAAGTGCAGCACAAGGCCCCGTATCCCAGTGCTGGTGAGGTGGAAGATGGGCAGATGCCATGAGCTCATTGACTAGCCGGCCTAGCCGAGCTAACCAAGAGACTGTCTCAAAAAAATGAGGCGGCGAGCAATCCGCAAAGACAACCATCAACCTCTGGCTTCATACACGTGGGCACACATGTGCATGTGCATCAGTTCACATACATGCAACATACCCACTCAAACACACATATGTTCTACACAAAAAAATAAAGAAAAAATGTATATAGAAATTATCCTTTTAAGCAAAGAAAAGCTTTTCTTTCTAGCATGAGTAACAGAATTTGTACAATTTACAGTAATGTAATTAAACTGAAAGTTCTGTTTTCTTTTGTTATTTGTCAAAGACACTGTGAGGATGAATCCACTTTGATTTCAGAGGGTCATGTGTAAGTGGGGGGGTACTGGAGAGATGGCTCAGGAGTTAAGAATCTGTTTCACAAGCAGAAGGTCTTAAGTTCAGATCCCAGGTCCCATGTAAAAACACCAGGCGGAAATGGTGGCAGCCTGCACTTCCAGCCATGGTGAGCAGCAGAGCTTGGGAAATCCCAGAGCAAAGCAAGAAAGGGGTAGAAGCAATCCAGGATGATTCCCAAAGTCACCCTTGGTCCTCCACAGAGACACACAGTACTCTCTGACACACACACACACACACACACACACACATTAAAAAAAGTTTCAACGTGGGCAGGAAAGATAGCTCAAGAGTTAAGACTCTGCTTCATAAGCAGAAGGGCCTGAGTTCAGATCCCAGATTCCACATAAAAATGTCAGCGAAATGGTGGCAGCCTGCACTTTTGACTCTGGAAGGGGGAGTTTGGGAAATCCCAGAGTGACACCAAAAGGAGTTAGAAGCAATCCAAGGTGATCCCCAAATTTGTACAGTGTCTCCCGGGCACACACAGTGCCCTCTGAGACGCACATGCACACACACGTGCATGCATGCATGCACACACGCACCTGCACATGCAAAATGAATTAAAAGAAATGCTTCTCCCCTCCTCGGTGGCAGCAGAGCAGAATAATGAGCTTCTGCTGACTCACGAGGGCCTTTGAACTGCGGGTTTTCTGGATTTCTCTCGGCCTGAAAATTACTGTCCCAGGTGCTTCTCACCCCTCTCGGTTCCTTCCCAGCCTGTGATTAAGTGAGGCCTCCATCGGGGCCCCTCCCTGATGGCTGAGTGGCTGCTTGACTCAGGCAGGACTCACATCTGTGGTCTTAAGACTTTACATGACTCAGCTTCCTGACGAGGTCCCAGCAGGCACCATGACAGTTAAGGGTCCTTCTTTAGAAAAGTGAACATCACTGTAATCATTGAATCGTGTTCCCCAAAGCTATGTCCAGGGTCTCACTCCCAGCCCCCTGCCCCCACGGACTATTACTTGGAAGTAAGTCTTTGTATAATCAAGATGGCGCTGTCCGTAAGCCAGAATGACGACCCTCCTTTTAAGAGAAGAAATAGACACACATGGAGAGGCAGCGCCCCACGCCAACAGCCAAGCAGGGAAGAGAGCGTGTGGTGATGTAGACGAGAGAGGCTGTCCTGAGCCAACGTGCTCCAAAGCCAAGAAGCAGCTACGAGGGAGGCGTGCATGGCAGCCCACAGGGGCTAATGCTGTGGGGAAATTGCTGGGCCCTGCCACCCCTTCTGAAACACTCGCACCCCAGTCTACACATCGGGCTTCTGTGGGGTGGGGGTAGGGGGGTGGGGGGTAGTGGACTGACTGGACGTGTCTTGTGCCATCTCCTGGGCAAACTCCGGGCTGGACACTGGATGCTCTGCCTCCTTTTCCCTACCATCAAACTCTCAGTCTAATTCTCAGCCAAGCCCTTCCAGGAGACTGGATTCTGTGATCTGGTTCCAGCGAACACTGTCAACCCTGTCCCGATCAGCCTCTGCTGAAGTAAACCAGTTAGCCGCACTGGAGGGGAGTTTGCCCCAGTCCCTTAGGTACCGTGTATTGGCCCACTAACTCCCCAGTCCCTGAAGGTGGCCACTCTGCCCACTTCCAGCCAAACTCTTCAAAAGAGGCCTCAGAGGCTGATGTGGGGCACCGGAGCCCGACTTTGTCATGCAGTGCCCTTCACGGTGCTGCCAGTGGATGCCATGGTGAGGCTGAGAGCCCCAGGCTAAAAACTGACAGCTAGACACTTGTTACACGGCATCATGCAAAAGCAGTGATTGGTAACTTACACGGTACTTCCCCAACTCCCAGGTTGTACACACAGAACACAGCATGTTGGAGTAAGTGGGCAAAGCCTCTGGCCCCTGCCTGGCCAGTCTGAACCAGAACGAACCGACCAATCCACTCCTCCCCTCAGGATCCATCCCCCAAGGTTCACTGAGTTCCTCCATCAAGGTCAACAAAGCGAGCGAGCAGGAGGGAACTAAAGAACGATAAGGACCAGCATGTCTCAGGTGGCATCTCGCCTTCCCGCGACAGGGTGTGGCGCGGCAGTGTGCCACAGCAGCTCACCTGCACTGCCCGCTGTCCCTGTCACACTCGGGGATGGCGTTCTGCATGGTGCCGCTCGGGGAACAACGGCAGGCCTCGCAGCCAGTCAGCGGGTGGAAGTTGAAGGAATTCACTTCGCAGGCCTCGCACTGGGGCCTGACTGTGCGGGGAGGACAGAGACAGTGACCGGCCACCTCGTCGCAAAGGCGTCCACCACAGCTGCATGCTGACGAGGAACAAGAGATACCATGTGAGGGGCGAACTGCACCAGCCGCTGGGGGTTTCCAGAAGCTTCTAAAGGATCTGGGAGAATTGTTTTGCTTTCCTTTCATTATAGATATTGGTAGCCATGGTGATCTCACAGTGTCATTTCTTGAAGTTCCCCCTTCCCCAATACTCCTGGAAGATATAACGTGTGGCTCCCTAAATGAGGAACAACTGGACTAACTGGCTCCAGATGAGATACTCCAAGAAACCCACCAGGATGCTCTTGTGTTATTTCAATACAGAGTTTCCTATGCACCAGAAAGTTCTAGAAGGAAACAAGTAGAGGATGCCCAAGGCTTTCTGAAGCAGTTCCTCGGAATTTTGCAGCACTGTGGGCACTATGCCCAGGGCCAGAACACAAGACAGTAATAACACTATCAATGTTCATTTGGTCCCTTTGTAGGGCTCTGTGTGTATTGCTCAAACCACATATGCCAAGGGCTGGCCCAGGACGGTTCTTATGTAAAACTCCAGTTTCCTCAGAAGTGAGAATTACACTCATGTGACCTTGGATTTCCTAACCAAACAGAGATTCAATTGAGCTTTTGCTAGAAAGAGGACTAAGTTGTCCAAGATTCTGACGTTTAAGTCTATACGCCCCTGCGATGCCAATTACATAGGTTGCATGCTGTGGGAATCATCATATTCATGTTCTAGAACCTTGCTACTCACAGTGGGGTCTACGGATCTGTGGCCTGAGATTGGGCATTGATCAGAAATGAAGACCAGGTTGAGCCTAGTTCTCCTCAATTAGAATCAGCATTTCATCATCCATCCCAAGTATGTGTCCAGGACAGTGGACATTGAGAACCAGAGAAGGACTTGCTGGCGACCAGTGGATGCTGAGAACCAGGCAAGGATTTGCTGGGGACCAGGGAAGGGCTGGGAGGCCTGGGAATGCTCACGTACGCATGCAGTGTGGGAATCCGTAGTGGCCGGTTGCACAGCGCGTGCACTGTCTCCCGACGACATTGGGCCGACACGGGCACTGGCCACCCTCTGGGCTGCAGTGATGGCTGGTAGCCCCAGCAGGGTGGCACTCACAAGGTAGGGCGCCATTGTGGTAAAAGGCCACCAGGGACTTCGCAGAATTTTTACAGAATTCGGATGCTGTCCGTGGACTGTGAAAAGAAAGCAGGAAAGAGCCGGAATGTCCCCAACTTCCCTCCCACGCTCACTCCACCTGGCAGGGACTTTTGGAAGGACGTGTGAACCATGGAGTCTTGGGAGAGGTGCGAGACCCCAGTGTGGATTCAGTCAGTGACAGCCACCCTCTCCCCACCGTCGCTCTGGGGGTGGGGAAGGACGTCACAGGCGTGATCAACGGGAACTGGGGTGAAGATATGTCTATAGGATGGACTACTTGGTCTGTGAGGTGTAGCTCAATAGGGCCACATGGAGAAGTACCCTAAATACAAAATAAAACTACACCTGCATGTGTAATAATAATGGAAGGGTTAGGAGGCAAATAGGGGATGTGTGTGCACTGGAAGCTTTAGCTACATCTCACTCTACAGCCGCTCCATAAATTAGGACAGGGTCCACTTTACAGACAGGCGTCCGAGGTACCTTGAATTTAATGATATTTTTGAGATGTGCGGCGTGCCTGAGCAGTCATTCAAATCCACAGTGCTTTGGCTTTGGAGCCTTTGCTCTGCACATCAGTGTGCAGGAAGGGTCTGTCTCCAGGGCTGCCGGGGCTCATGGATCCTTCTAGAAGCTTCTGAGGGGGCACTGGGCTCCATGCAGAGCTCCTATCTGGGCTGCCATGCTCTGGGCAACCAGGAATGAGAGATGACAGGGGAGGGGAGAGATACTTCTGGACAGTCCCCATCAGAGGCAGGTGGACATAGGGGCTGATGTCCTTCTCCCCTTGTGCAACAGCTCTTAGCGACCACCAGAGCAAACAGGAAGCGGAAAGAAGCCAGAGGCGCTTCTAAATGGCCCCTGCTCCCAACTTGAGGGGGGCCCTCTGCTGGGTCCTATGTTGACTGCAGTCACCTTACCCAGGAGTTACATAGCGGGGACTCACGTAGACTGGGGAGGCGTGAACAGAGGAAGGGAGCTCACCTCTTTGCACCTCACTGCCCCTCTCCTGGGTAGTGAGAGGAAGAAGGCAGATCAGGAAGCCGCCCCTCCCCAGCCCTCACTCGGATGGGCTGAAGGGACACTCACTCAATGTAGAAACTGTCTCCCCCACAATGAGTGACGAACTCAGTGGACTTGTCCACTGATTTCTTGTGAAGTATTTGGTAGTCGTAATTCTCTGCAGGGACCACTAGAACCCGGACCTAGGAGAGAAAGGCACTGACTTGTGTTTGGATTCACAACGCGCACACACGGGCCTCTTTGTCGCACTTCCTCATCCCTAAGATCAGTAAAGGAAGAAGAGGGACATCGCCCCTACGTCCTTTATTGTTTAGTTGAAGACCAAATAAGACGGGACTTGTGAGGGGAAATCATGAGAGCGAAGTTAAGGGTATGATGCACGTTGCCAGGAAACAGAGAGCTTGGGGCAGCCCTCTTGCAGCATCTGCATCAGGGAGTAGCAGCCTTGCATGATGGCTGCGTCAGGATGTTGAGCAGGGCCTGTCTGAGTGGCCGGAGCTCTGTGTGACACATGCCTGGAACCCCCTGAATCTCAAGGATCCTTGTTCTCTAGTCTGAAGGTAAGTGACTTGAAGGGGAAGAACTGATAAGAAACCTAACACCATAGTGAGTCTCAGGAGTTAGTGCTTCTAATGAACAATTGTAGCCCTGCTCTTCAAATGTATGGGTCGGTTCTCTGTGTACCCACAGATCAACTTATGCCAGCAGCAAATGCTACAGAGAGGTTCATGTCTCTGCCAGCTGCCCATCAGCTCACAGCTTCCAGAGAGTCAGTCACACTCCTGCTTTCAACAAATGTCTGTTGAGCATCATGTGTCAAGCACGGTTCTAGGCAGGAGGAAGAGAACATGAGTGCCCAGGGTACTGAGATGAAGGCACCTCAGAGAAAGACCACGAGCACAGTACTAGGGGAGCACCAAACAAGAGGAGCACTGAAAAGGGGGAGCACTGAACAAGGGGAGCGCTGAACAAGGGGAGCGCTGAACAAGGGGGAGCGCTGAACAAGGGGAGCACTGAACAGGCCCAGGACATGTCTCCTGATCCTCTGGAAGGCTTTATAGAGAAGGAGAGTTAATTGTGAACCAGGCTCATGGATCAGCAGGATTTCTCAGGGTGTGGAAGTGGATGGAAGGTTCTAGAAAAAGAAACAATATAAGAAAGCCATGTATAAGACAGGCATGAGAGGAATGGCACATCTGGGGAGCTTTTGAATGGTAAGCATGGCAGAGAATGGAGGAGGGAAGAGGCCTGGGACAGCAGGGACCTGGATGACAGATGCAGCAGAAGTGGCAGAGTGAAGCATCAGTAGGACAGGATGGGCCAGATGGGAGGCAGCTGGAGCACAGTGAAGAGAGGAGAGCGTGGTGAGAGGGGGGAGCATAGAGGGTGGAGCACAGGGAGGAGGAGCACAGGGAGGAGGGCGGAGCACAGAGAGGGTGGAGCACAGGGAGGAGGGTGGAGCACAGGGAGGAGGGTGAAGCACAGGGAGGAGGGTGGAGACAGGGAGGAGGGAGGAGCACAGGGAGGAGGGTGGAGCACAGGGAGGAGGGTGGAGCACAGGGAGGAGGGCGGAGCACAGAGAGGGTGGAGCACAGGGAGGAGGGTGGAGACAGGGAGGAGGGCGGAGCACAGGGAGGAGGGCGGAGCACAGGGAGGAGGAGCACAGGGAGGAGGAGCACAGGGAGGAGGAGCACAGGGAGGAGGGCAGAGCACAGGGGGGAGGGCGGAGCACAGAGAGGGTGGAGCACAGGGAGGAGGGTGGAGACAGGGAGGAGGGCGGAGCACAGGGAGGAGGGCGGAGCACAGGGAGGAGGAGCACAGGGAGGAGGAGCACAGGGAGGAGGAGCACAGGGAGGAGGGCAGAGCACAGGGAGGAGGGCAGAGCACAGGGGGGAGGGCGGAGCACAGAGAGGGTGGAGCACAGGGAGGAGGGAGGAGCACAGGGAGGAGGGTGGAGCACAGGGAGGAGGGCGGAGCACAGGGAGGAGGGCGGAGCACAGGGAGGAGGGCGGAGCACAGGGAGGAGGGCGGAGCACAGGGAGGAGGGCGGAGCACAGGGAGGAGGGTGGAGCACAGGGAGGAGGAGCACAGGGAGGAGGGCGGAGCACAGGGAGGAGGGAGGAGCACAGGGAGGAGGGAGGAGCACAGGGAGGAGGAAGGAGCACAGGGAGGAGGAGCACAATGAAGGCTGGAGATAGAACAGACATGACATGACTTCGGACCCGTCAATGTGGCTGACTGCTGTCGTCAGAAGGTGGAGAAGCAGGGGACGCCATCGCTGTAGGCACTGGAGAGACCACGACGGCAAGGTAATGAACAGGGAGAGACACCTGGACTCGAACGTCAGCCACGGAGAAGGTTCATGAGCTCTCTGGTTACATGCAAAGAATAATCACGTGCTGGGCCGAGAGTTCAGGAAAGATCAAGACTGAATTCAGCTACAGGTGCCATTTCCACAGCACAGAGAGCAGACTCAGGGAGCACAAAGGGTGTGATCCACAGAAACGATAAAAAGGAACAAACTGGGGCCGGGCGACAAGCTGGCTGCTCCCTGTCTGTCCTTCCTACTTGCTGATTTTAATCATCACCTGGGTTTGTTCTTGAGCAAGAGAGAGCTGTGAAACACGAACACTTCTGTGAATCTGACTTTTAACTCATCAGAGAAATGATTGCTGTGAGCCCAAGAGACACATATGCGGCCAAGGAGCCAACTTAGGGACAAGCAGAACGCACCAACGTCAAAGACTTTCCTTCTGGAACCTTCACGGTCACAGCCACTTCTGGTGCAGAGAGGTCGAACTCAACGTGGCCTTCGGAGACCACTTGATCCCGGCAGCCAAGCACGTGGGGGCAAAAGGAGGCCTGGAAGGAACCTGGGGAAGGAGAGAAACGTTCCACCCACTGGCTGGCGACAGCAGGCACACATCGCCGGGCTGGCAGCCGCCACTCACCTGACCACAGCCTTCCTCCGTCCACAAACACCTGCGCGGGAAATGTTGGGTGCTCTGCTTGATAGAAGTGGAGGACAAAGACGTATGGGCCCCGGTGTGGCACCGATCTTCTCAGGGTCACTTGGCTCTGAGAGAGAAAAGGAGGAAAGAAAGATATGGCTAAGCAGCCATCCACCTAAATAGCGTTGAATAATCGGTATATGAGAAGTTGCTAAGGCCTGTGGCCACCAAGGATCAAGCGAACAGGTGATTCTTCAACGAGGGAGTATTGAGTGGGACCTAATGAAAGGTGCTTAGATTATGGGGACGGAGACCCACAAGATTAAGACCATCTTGCAGGCGTGAGTTCTTGCACTGACAGGGTGTGTTTAGGGGCCACCTTTGTCCCCTCTTCTCTTATGCACATGTTCAGCCCCCACTTTGCCAAGGCCCCCCATTAGTGCCTTCTGCTCATGCTACGTATGATGCAGCCTGAGGTCCTGTCAGGCACAGCCACTTGAGCTTGAATTTCCCACCCTCCAAAACCACGAGCTGAGTACAACTCTCTGTGTGTGAATCGCCCAGGCTCGGGTACTCTGCTATAGCAACAATTAGAATAGGTTAATAATAAAGGGCTGGGGAGGTGGCTCAGTTGGTAGAGCGCAAGGACCTGAGGTCAGTGCCCAGGATCCTTGAAAAGAGAAGAGCCAGGCATGGTGGTCTGAGCAGAAAATTCCAGGTGGGGAGGAAGACAGGAAGATAGATGGATGGGCATCCTGAATATTTGATGAGCTCTAGGCCAGTGAGACATTGTCCCCCAAAACAAGGAAGATGGTTCCTGAAGAACAATACCTGATGTCGATCTCTGACCTCTACATGCGCACAAACATATGTTCCTATACGCACACACATATACACATATATTCACATGTATACATGACATATACATGACACATACTACACATACATGCCTATAACATAACACACATAGACACACATATAGACATACAACACCACACATACATGCTCATAACATGCACACACCACACACAGACACACATATACACTCATACACACACACCCCACATACATATATACTCATACACATACATATTCATATATACACATAAACACACATACTACACACAGACACACATATATACTCACACATGTAACACCATACACACATTCATAATATACACACACCACACATAGACATACATATGCACTCATACATACACCCCACACATATATATACTCATACCATAGACACATACACAGACACACATATGCACTCGTACACACAACACCATACCACACCACACACACACACAGGAAAAAAAACAAGCTAGGAAACTAACCAGGTAAAATAAAACCTATATATGGCTAAAGGAACCATAGATATCTATGGTACCTCTAATTCGAAATTACAAAAGATGAAGGTAGAACAAATGTCTCATCTCACATACAGAATAATTGTAATACAACTATAAATTTCATGGGGAGAGGGGTTGAAGTAGTTAATCATGTTGTAAAACTGGTGATAGCTATCAAAGCTAAATACATAACCCAGCAGTTGCATGTTTGGATACCCACCTGACACATGCAGTATATCTGGATACCCGCCTGACACATGCAGCATGTCTGGATACCCGCTTGACATATGCACACAATGTTTGTCAAAGGGCCCTGCAACCACGCTCCCCCATGCAATAAGAAGCCCCCATGCAATAATTAGTACCTGTGCAATAAGAAGCCCCCCTGCAATAAGAGGTCAGCCTCCACTAGTGATGAGGCTTTCAAACCCCACTGCGACCTTGTGCAGTTCACCTTACACCTGGCCACAAGGAAGCCCAGGGATCCCGTGCTTGGTGTGAATGGGAAGTGCTAGCCACGTGGACTCCAATCCAGAGAGAGCAAACCTCAGTGGGCTACACCACTCCCCACCTTCCATCAACCACCAGCAAATCCAGAGCTGCGCACACTCCCTTCGCTGGAGCAGGTGTGCCCCGTTGTTTAACCCTCAAAAAACAACATGCACCGTGACAGCCAGAAATGGCTGTCCCTGATGAGAGCTGCTGCTCAGCTTGCACAGCTGCCTCGCTGAAGACCTTATGCTTGTGCGCCAAGACCAGACCTCCTTCTAACTCATTTCCCTCAGCTGGGAATATTCTTCCATCTTACCTCTCGGATCCTATTAATCCCAAGACCGTCTCTAGGTGAGCTGACAAGAGGCATCTTTGGGCCCGCACAATAACATCTGAATATCAGTGTATTTCCATAACTTGGAATGTAAAAAAGCCCAGTAATTTTGTAAGTTAAGGTGAAAAAAAAAATGTTACCTTACTATATTTCACTTCCTTGCTCTAGAGAATTAATTTATACTGTTTATTGCAAATTCCCTGCCTATAAGGTACTGTGTTGGAATAGGAGGTTCATAACAGTCTAACAGCAACCATGGTTGTTCTAAGTCTTACTACCCAACTTGTGGAGAGAATAAAGACCCCGGACAATGTCACACCACAGAGGCACATGACAATATGAGGTTATCACAAAATGGGCCATGAAATGTAGCCATGTGACCACGAGGACTGGGATCCCTAGGGAACGGATGTCTCAGGGCAGGGGGTCATATGCAGGACTGACCACACAGCTGCATTGCTGGATTAGCCACAAACTTCACTGGCCCTAGAGAATGCGTAAAAACGAGCTTGGGGTTCAGGAGGTTTGGGGTGAGACATGTTTCCATGGGGAGCGGAAGGGGGAAGGAGCCCTCTAAGAACTGCTGGCCTAGAAACAGCACATTTGAGGGGAGTCCTACCTGTGGCGCCTTCAAAGTGACTCCATGAGCAATATCTGCCGGAGGAGAAGGTTCTTGGGGCAGGGAGTGGAAAGGACCCCCACTGGAGGCATCCAAAATTAAGGACGTTGGAGGTGTTTCGTGGGCCAGGGAGACACAGGTGGCACTAAAACGCAGAATATTTTTCAATCTTATTTTACAGTAACAAAAACCTGCAGAACTTCCCACTGGCAAAGAGCAGACATGGAACACAGGATAGAAGAAGCAACAAAGGAGTCCCAGCCAGGGATCATGGGATGCTGGAGATCTTTATTATATAAAGGTGTTGAGCAAGGTATCCCAGGCACCTACCTGCTCATCCAAGTAGCAAAAGCAAAAAGGGAACAATCTTGATTTGGAAGTACAACATGCTAAAACAGCGGCTTACTGAAACTTCCTTTTCCAACCAAGTTAAAAGTATTAAAATGAGATCAATGGAATAATCATTCAGCTCTAGGTATCATGGGATATAACATTCCCATGGAAGGGAAACTTTTGGCACAGGCAGAGTGCCAAGTGCTGGCGATTTCCAGTCCTAACCAATGGCCACGAGATCTCATGACTACCTAAAATGTCGAGGGGCACAAATGAGCCACTTCTGATAATGCAGACCTGAGACAGATCATTGGGTTTTTTGTGGCTTTTCAAATGAGGAGCCTAGATTTGCAACTAAGTGGGGATTCAGAATGGAACTTGGCAGCCCTGCCCTTCGGGGCTGGGGGTTACAGTTCCTCAAGTGGCTTCCCATCCATGCCTGTGTCCAGGTCCCATGGAATTCTGGGAAAACTGGCAATTGGACAGACTTAGCTGGCCCATTTAACACCCCTTTTAACTTTGGTTTCCGATCACTGCTGGACAAAAGTAGATAGACACTGAGTATCTCTAATCCAACCCCCCAACTACTACAAAGCCTGAAACTTCACAAGCACCAACATAAGTGAAAATTCCACCCTTGACCTCATGTGACAGGTCAGAATGAGGACAGGAACCTGAAAATACTGTGCAAATTTACCAGCAGGCGATAACAGTGAAGTAAAGTGTATCTGACACGTAAGTGCATTTTGCGTCTACACTTGGCTCCTCTCCCCAGGGTCTCTCACTATGGGCTCCAGAATCCAAAGCCCTTTTAAATTCAGAACACCGCAGAGTCCAAGCACTGCAGGTCACAGATCGTCGAATGACAGAGAATTTCAGCCGAGAAGGAGGCAGGAGGCACTTTACCTTGGAGTACTGAGGGTCCCGTAGCTGGCAGTGCAGTGAACTTGAGGTCTCACGTACTCAGCTGAGAATTCTTCGAGGGGCACGATACAAATCTGATGCTGTTGCGCAAACAAGAGCCAAAAATCACACTGCACTTACAAGCCAAACCGTGGTAATGCCAAATTCTTTGGTTAAACAGTTATTAAGTAAAGAATTCAATCACAAAAATATATACTGATTATTTTTAAATAATAAAATTATAGGATGGCAACCATTATGAACAGCACCATTATGAACAACAAATTCCTTTTATTGTTATACAGGATCATGGACTAAAAAACTCTTGCTGAAATAATTTCACTAATAAATCAGTCGACCAAGCCACATGAAAGAACAAAAGTGAATTTTTTTTTTTTTTCCGTGACTTTTAGTTGTCTGGTTTTTCTCTCTATCTCAGAGCTGATGCTGACTCTTGAGATGCCTTGGAAAGGGAGTGTGGATGTTGGGGGCGGCCGGAAGGTCTGAGTTTTCAACAGGGGGGGAAGTGTCTGGAAAGAGCCTCTTTCTTCAGGTAGGATGCTCCACCCAAACTAGACTCTGTGGATGGATTTGTCTCCAAAGTTACTTTGAGTCACACATGGGTTTTCGTCATTAAAGCTTTTAGTACACATCACTAAAAGTCAATGTTCTATTTCCAACAATGACAAAGCTATTCAGAAATTACACCAAAAAAGCTAATGAATGTCACTGAAACTGAGATATCCTGTTAGGTGGAGATGCCCTGCCCTTTTGTAGTGTCCATTCTAAACTTCCTTGACCCTCGATGACCTCCTCCAGCTACTTCACAACAAGCAAACCTATGCTTAAAAGAGAATGAGTCAGATCCAGGGTAATTTCCAAAGATGAGAATGTTAGACTAACTTGGACTGTGATGATTAGAAAGGCAGCCACGATTTTACAGCAATATTTTTTAACATCTGAATTCCAGCAACTCCTCGAAGTCAAAGTTTTGAATGCTATGCAAAGAGCAAATATTTCAAGGTGTGATACGTGCTGAGTATTAGCAGTTATAGGAAGCTGTTTCACACTTAGATAATCTCAGATATCCTGAGACACTTCATATACATCTTGTAAACTCTTTGTCTTTGTTGTCTTTATTATAATGCCTATCTGTGTTTATGAGAACTCTTAATGTTCAAGTTATACCATTATAAGGTGGCATGCATATTGTTTAACCAGCTCCAGTTGGTATCTTAAATCTTGACTAGCTGAATAATGCAGGTTTTGAAGATTAAAAATAAAACCACAGAACCAGCTGGTTATAGCATTGAAATCCCTGACTGGTTCTGCCAAAGAGCTATATAGTAAAATGGGAAATGGCAGAGTTTCTGTGCTCGGGGAAGAAAATATAATGACAAAGCTCTTCCATTTATTATAACAATGAATAAAAATTACTGAAATGGGATTTTGTGAGCTGCATCCAAATTTGATGGCCACACTTTATTATGTGATACTAAAATAGCTGAAAGAAATGAAGAAGCAGGTCAGACTTTAGATGGGAGGTATGTATGTGAAGCTGGCAGTTCTTTGCAGGTTAACTTCATAGATGCAATAAAATCCTGGCCAAAATTTTAAGGAGCTTTTAAGAGATACAGATGACAAGATGCTGTTAAAGTTCGATAGGCAAGACAAGCATACCAGAAGGAACTGGGCCATGTGTGCCCTGAGTTGAATGTCCGCATCCCCTAGGAGCTCATACACAGCCACGCGACTCGCTCCATCAATCGCCACGCTCCGGCAGAGAATGCTGCAAAGGGAACAGAATTTTCTTACTGTCATGCCTGGTGTCGCCCTCATTGTGTATCTAACGGCTCTTCAACTTGTCCTGCTTATACCCAGGTGATCAACAGTCAGTTTCCCTGTGTGACTGGTGAGGCGGTAGTCAAGTAAAAAGACACAGTGAGGGCTTGAGAGATATCCCTGTGCACAGGACGAGTCTGCGTTTGGATCCCCAGATGGAAGGCGAAATGCCGGGTGTGTGTGGCTACATTGCTGCCATTCCAAAAGGAGCCTGGGAATCCCCAGGTCAAGCTGGTTAGAAAAAAACAACTATAATGGTGAGCTCAGGGTTTACAGACCGAGGCTCAAAACAATATGATGAAAGAGAAATCAAAGATGAGTCCTAGTATCACCCCAAGGCCTTTTTCACACGCATCCACAACACGTGTGTGTGCCCACTCACATTCAAAAAGTCATACACACAGTCATGCATGTAACCTCATGTATGCATGTGCATGAAAAGGCAGAAAAAAAAAAAAAAGAGATTTTCCTGAGAGTGGCTAAGTACGAAGCAAGAGAATTCAAGTCTAATAACGTCCTCGAAATCTAAAGCTAGCTTGTGTGTTGAAGGAGCCTCACAGCTCTCCCACCATAACTCCACATCAGACAGCTCTCGCGGAACGCCGTAGACCGTCCTTTCTGTCTCTGTATTGCAATCTCTCTTCTCATGCTATGTACATACTTGTTGTCCTAGTACTTGGGAGCTTGAGGCAGGAGGATCTCAAGTAAGGCAGGATCAGAGCAGCCATGCTGGGATGGGTCTCTCAAGGTCTTTGAAGGTCTTTGGAATTCCTGAAGCTCATCCTGCACTTCTGGAATCACCCTGAAGGAATACTCCTGCTGAGGAACTGACTCCAGTCCTCCCAGAGATAAGATGGCCAACTTCCCTATGGATTATGGAGATGAGCTCTCCATATCAAACAACTTGACCTCTAGCCCACATGGGCCCAAGAACAACTGTGTTGGGCCCCAATGAGAGTTAACCAATGAGAAAAAGCCAGTTTCCCGGGCTTGTCTAGGTACATAAATATCTCTTGCCCTGGCAGCCATCTTTCGCACCCTAGCCCCTCGTGGAACTTGTGCCACGAGTCTGTTTCTTGCTCCTTATGGATTCTATGCCAAGGTCCATGAGTTCTCCAGGGTGCCCTAGCCCCTCATGGCATTAAGTGCCATGAGCTCTGTTTCATTTCTGCTTCTTATGGAGGCGTCCTAGCTCCTCATGGCACTCCACGTCTGGAGTCCATGAGTTCCAACCTTCCTCTCCTCCAATAAACTCTACCTTAATCCTCTACACGTGTTCTGGTTTCAATCTTCGTCTCCAGAACACAAGAACCCTGCAACATTGGGATGGTCGTTTCCTGTCTCTGCAATATTTGGTTTCCCAGGTGGGACAGCTGAAAGACCGTTTCCCTGCATTACAAGTTTCAGGCCAGTCTGAGCTGCTTGGCAAGACTCCATTCTTCAAAAAAAAAAACAAAAAACTGAACCCCTCCTGTCCTTGGCACAGAAGTCTGTGGACCTTTTGAGATAAACTGGAGTCACCCCAGTCACTCTGGATGTGTCCCGTGTCTCTTCACTTGATTCTGTGAAACAGGAAATCAAGGCAGCGATCTGGAAGGAGTCTGAGGGCCGAGGTGGAGAAGGATCCTACGGATGGAGTATGATGAGACCCAGCCCCAGGCTTGTGGCCAACACTGCAGGGACTTAGGGGACCGGTAATCCGCCCATCTGGGAGGGCACATTATGTTGGTTCTGATGTCACCTGTACATGCAACTCCCTTATTCAGATAGTGACAGAACATTCCAAGGAACTATTTAACGCTCATCTCATGTACTTGATTTTTTAAAAAACCTATCCAAATTGAAAGACCCCCGTCTTTCAGTCAGGAACGAGGCCACCGAGAGAAAGACCAAGACCCTTCTCGCTGCAATAGCATGAGGTTTTATTTAACGACGCGCCGGGCGGCTCCAGCAACCTTTCACGCAGGAAAGACTGAAGCGGCCCCGAGCAGCTCGGGCAAGGGGTTTTTAAGGGGTCTTGGGGTAGGGGGGGTTGCTTAGCTGAGGAATTTTCTATGACCTTTACAGTCATTGGTCGGCAAGAGCTCGGGTGGAGTTGGCTCTTGGTGATCGATCCAGTCCACCTGCTTAACCGCAGGCTGTTCATTCTGGGTGACCTTCATTGATGGAATTCCCCTTTGTGCAAACTTGCTTTTCCAGAACTGAAGAGCGGAGGTCTTAAGGGGTGGGGAAGTACCTGTAAAAAGCTCAAGGCTGTACATAGTTTTAAGCAATGACTAACAATGGATGCTTGGATGGCTATAAACAACGGATGCCTGAATGACTACAAGCAAGGCCTATACTGTGGGCCTGAACCGGCCTGCTTTGTGAATTTTAGGGCGAGGGTCTCAGGGTCCAACAAAATCCAAATACAGAGCTGGGGAAGTGGCTCAGAGGCCAAGCACTTGGCTACGTAGAAATGCTAGAAGTGTCTTCGCTCAGTTAGGTATTCCTGCTTTAGAATTGTCTTTACTTCTCTAGCTAAGAGAATTCTTTTTCTTCTAACCTTGAGAGGAAAAAAACCTAAGTTCTCTTGGACAGGAGGTAATAAAAAATGGAGAGGACACTAGGTGCAGTTTGACAATGATGAGGGCTAATCTCTACTCAGAGACAAGAAAACATCATTTTAGGCCCTACAAGAATCCTAGAGAAAAAAAAGAAAAAAAAAAAAAAAAAAAAAGAATCCTAGAACACAATGAAGTGCTAATTAAGCCTTTGTCTCAGGCAGGAGCATTAAACCTACTACCTCTTTCTCTTTGTCATCTTCTTGCCCAAAATATTGTTGCAGGGAACCCGTCTTCTTGTGTTCCGGACTCAAAAATTGAAACCAGAACAGGTGTAGAGAATTAAGGTAGAGTTTATTAGAGAAGAGAAAGGTTGGAACTCACAGACTCCAGAAGTGAAGTGCCATGAGGAGCTAGGACGCTTCCATGAGAAGCAGAAATAAAACAGAGCTCATGGCACTAGTGCCCTGAGGGGCTAGGGAGCCCATGAGAACTCACGGTGCCTAGGCATAGAATTCATGAGGAGCAAGAAACAAGAAACAGACTCATGGCACTGGAGTGCCAAGAGAAGTAGGCAGCTGGAAACGGACTCATGGCGCTAGAGGGCCATGAGGGCTAGATTGCCAAAGATGGTTGCCAGGGGTAGGTGTATTTATACACCTAGACAAGCCCGGGAAACTGGCTTTTTCCCATTGGTTAATTCCCATGGGGCCCAACCCAGTTGCTCTTGGGCCCCTGTGGGCTGGCGATCAAGTTGTTTGATATGGAGAGCTCATCTCTATAATCACTTCATGGGGAAGTTGTTCATTTTATCTCTGGGAGGATTGGAGTCAGTTCCTCAGCAGCAGTGTTCCCTCTGGGTGATTCCAGCAGTGGGAGATGGCTTTCAGGAATTCCAAAGACCTTGAGAGACCCATTCTAGCATGACTGCTCTAATCCTGCCTCATTATTAAAATTAGATTACAAGACTGCACCTCGGTCAATGGGGGACACTGCAGGGCCCCCTTCTTCCAAATCAGGAATAAAAAGCTTCAGCCGCTTGTCTGCAGTGTACCTGGCCTATCAACTTTGCCAGTACTTGTTTGGTCAAAAGTAAATAAGTCTTGCTGAGATACTTCAATTGTTTGATGGTATTTCTTTTTGACACAGCTGTTAACATCTGTAACATGTACATAGGTTTGGCCCTCAGTAACACACACCACACACACACACACACAAAGTCCTCAGAGCTGCAATTTTAGGATTGCTGAGGACACAACTCTAATCCAATAGACATTTCACTGAGTCTCACAAAAATGTCCATGCCAAGCCACAAACGTTATTCTTTGCAGAGATTCTTCCATTTTCACATCTGGGAAGATGTCCAACTACTTCAGGTCAGCTTTGGTTTGGCACAAAGCTTCAGGGAAATGGGGTAAGAAAATGTTCAAAGCCTCAAGCACTGGGTGAATTTCCTGCCATCCTCCACTCTCTGTACCAAGCGATTCTGACTTCCAGCGTCATTAGTTATACAATTCATTTTGTATGAAAACGTTCCTCATGTTGATCCTTTCATAAAGGAATGTTCTTGACATAGAATGCAAAGAAAACCATATATTTTTTTAGAAGGCAGGCCCTATCAGTTGGGGCTTTTAGACAATAACTTCATTAGGGCAAAATTTGTAAGTTCTTTGTCCTTATTTTTTAACCTGGCAATCATCAAAAAGTTTTCTGATTCATCAGTAAGTATAATGATTCTGAAGGTGCATTGCGAAGGCCAGCGCGACGTCAGGAAAGCATGACTGTCCTTCCCTGGGTTGTGTCCTTAACCCAGGGGGTGAGGAAGACCTCTGAGTTCACAGCACCATGCTGGAGCTACCAGGAATCAAATGAAGAGGCAGCTTCCTGTGCACCTGAACCAAGTTGTTTGGAAGAGCCTAGAGTTTTCTAAGCAAAGCTGCTAAGCACAGAGATGACTCCCAATACCTTACTGGGCAAGGCTGTGGACCCTGTAACTAGTCCCTTGTCCCGCCCCTGCCCCCAGCTTTCATCTGCTCAGAAAGGAAGCAAGACTTCCACTGCAAATTAAAACGCCAAATTCCCCAGGCCGACTTCCTCCTGGTTTGCTGACAAGGAATTCCGGGGGTGGACTGCTTACCTGTACTTGCAGCTGTATATGTTCGCCTGGCCTGCCGGAAGTGACCCGGATCCGGGACTCTTCACCGTCACATCCACCACAAACAGCTGGTCCACCTCTGTGGCATACTCCAGCAGGACCACGTACTGGCCAACCTGCGGGACGCGCAGCCGCAAGTGTAGTTCCACCTGTCAGAGAGGCCAAGCGGACAGACCACCATCCAGACGTGAGACTCAGCTACATACCTTTACATCCACAGTAGGCGCGACTAGGAATGCCCCCAGGGACATTTCCATGTGTTAACATAGTGAGATGTGTGGTCCGTCACAGAGGGATTTAGAGGGAGTACAGCTGCCTATTAAAATTTCAAACCAGGGGGGGAAAAAGCAACACATACTTGTTTATCTGAAACTTCAAGGGCACCTTACATTTTCATCTTCTAAAGCCAGCAGTTTCCTTCTACAAGCTTCTAATCCTCTCCAAGAGTGTTTGGGTTGTTGGTTTCTCAAGGTAACAACTCGCCCAACCCCAAAGTAAAAAGGAATTACCCGTAGACAGAAGAGCAGAAAGGTGCCCCAAGACTTATCTGCAGTTTTAAAAAGAAACTTTGCAACACGTCCTCTGTCTGGGTTAATGACTAATAGTAGCTTGGCTTTTATACTATCAAGCCACTTCCTATGTCTGACCTGTGCGCATCTCCCCACCTTATTGTTAAGAGAAAAGCTGAGATGGAGATCGTGGGCAATGAGAGATGCTTCCAGACTGACGACAGAGACCTTCCGGCTTACAGAGCTAGAAATATTTACTATTTGACCTTCTTCAGGAGAAAGTCAACCACCCCTGGTGTCAATTCTGAATGAAGAGATTGGGGTTCAGGGTCAGGCTGCCTCCAGCTGTGTGGTCCGGTGGCTTCTGACTTATTGCCTGTGTGTGTCAGTGTGTTTCTGTGTAAAATGAGAGTAAGTGATAATATTCATCTCTCAAGATACTTAGGAGGACTCAGCAAATTCAGAGAGAGCGCTACAACAGTGTGGGGTGTAGAAAAAGCATCCTGTGAACACTGATGATTATAATTGTCATTACTGAGGGGTGTTTTTTTTTGCCATGATTTGGTCTTTTTATTCAATAGTATTTCAAGTGTCTATTTTAGTATGTGATTCGTATGTGCATGTAGACGGCTGCAAAGTATGTGCAGGAACATGCATGCACACATATGTGGAAGTCAGACACACAGGTCAACCTTGAGAAAAGTTACTTTTTTTTTTTTTTTTTTTAAGACAGGGTCTCTCATTGGCCTGGAATTCATTGAATAAGTTAGGGTGGCTGGTCAGTGAGCCCAAAAAATCCATCTACCCAATGCTGGGATTTTAAACATAGGCTAGCACACATGACTTTTTTTAAACGTGGATTCTGGAGGACTAAATACATACTTTCATGCTTGCAAGGCAAGCACTTTATCAACCAACCCCAAATATGTCATGTGTCTTTCAGTACATAAGTATATATAACTCATTTTATTAATGACCATCTATCATTCTATAGTATACACACAAAATTATTTTAATTTTATTATTATTTATTCAATTGTGCGTGTATGCATGTGTGCGCGTGTATGTATGTATGTGTGTGTGTATAGAACCACGGATGAATTCGGGAACCACCATGGACGCCTCCATCTCCTCCTCGTTTACTCTGCCTCGGGATTCACGGGCTTCGCCCTACCAGGACCAGAAACACATGCCGCCCCCACTTCTGCCTGGCGTCTATACGTGGAGTCTAGGATCCGAACTCAGAACCTTCTGCCTGCAAGGCAGAAGCTTAACCCCTGAGCCACCTCTCCAGCCCCCACACAAAATTATTTTATTGTTGCCCTGTTGATGGATATTTAGGTTATTGCTTTTCACATAACATATATGTCATACCATGTATATTACATGTGTCTCTCTATACAGATATACAGGCATATTCTTTTTTAATGATAAGATTCTTTTTTAAAAACTTTATTTATTCTGTGTGTGTGTGTGTCACAGGGCACTGTGTGTCCCTGTGGAGGACCAAAGGTGACTTCGGGAATCATCTTGGATTGCTTCTATGTCTTTTTTGTTTCACTCTGGGATTTCCCAAGCTCCACCCACCAGGGTTGGGAAGTTCAGGCTGCCATCACTTCCGCCTGGCATTTTTACATGGGACCTGGGATCAGAACTCAGAACCCTCTGCTTGTGAGGCGGAGTCTTAACCCCTGAACCATCTCTCCAGCCCTTACTGACATATTCTTATACTTGTGTTTCTATGTGTTTCCAGCAAGTACAATTACTGTGTTAAGTTTGTGTGGACATTTGATGCCAGCGCCAACGCTGGAATCCACTGCTTCTCCGTGAGCTAGAACAGCCCCTCCTTCTCAGTCAAGTTTCCTAACGCTTAATTAAACTGCTCCTTCTCAAGCCTGTGGGACATTCACATATTCAATTCGACCACACAGCTCTGAGCCACAGAACTGCTATTTTGCACTGTGATTTTCTTCTACCACTTAAATAATTGAAAGGCTTCCCTCAGGAGAAGATGCAGATTATGCACCCCACTTTTGACTTTATTACAGGGGAAGGTGGGCCCTGCCTCTGGCCCAAGTGGTATATTTCAAGGTCATAAGCAGCTTGTCTTCTGGAAGTGTCTCCGTATCTCCAAATGATAGTTTGCCTCTGGACCACACAACATACAAGTGCCTGCCTGTTTCAGGGGGTCGCAGCACCCTACTGTAAATTTCTACTGCGTTTTTCTGTATCCTAGTGATTGACTTCTGAAAGACAGGTGGGAGGAGTTTCAAGTATATTTTGTGGTCAAAGCAGGATTTGTGGGACTCAGCTAAAAGACATCAGGACAACAAACTGAAACTTTATGTTTTGTGTTGGCATCAGTTATTTAGCTTTAAAACGGGAGCTTGGGGGCTGGCAAGATGGCTCAGCGGATGGATAAAGGCATCCAAGTTCAATTCCCAGAGCCCATATGGTGGAAGAGAGAACAGACTTCTTGATAGCTGTCCACTGACCTTCACACATGTGTGGTGGCACACATACCTGACTTCTCTCTCTCTCTCTCCCCCCCTTGCATCTTTCTCTCCCTCTCTCTTTTTTTCTCTCTCTGTCCCCGCCTCTCTCTCTGTACACCTCTCCTCTCACTCACACACACTCTTTCTTTCTCTCTCTGTCCTTTAAGACAGAAAACGGAGCAGAAAAAGGTATTTTCTGTGTCTCCATGTCAAGGGGCTGCGTCTGTGTTCTTACCGTTGATACACTGTACTTCTGACTCACGTCTGTGCCAGCAGCATCTCATCATGTCTGTCTGTGAGGCTCAGAGAAAAGCAATGCCCCCACCTGTACCAACGTGTCCCGCCAGCCTGTACCAACGTGTCCTGCCAACTGCCGGGCAGCTGCGGTGCAGTGGAGCCATGCCAGACACTGAGCTCCAGGAATTCAGCTGTTACTAATTGCTTAGCCTCCGGACTCGGGGAAAGAGGGACTGGTGGAATGTCCTTTTAGGGAAAGCCGCGAAGTTTCTGGAAGCCTTTGAGACCGAGTCTCATCGCTCTTTTAAGCCAGATCTTGCCCTGAGTCATGTGGAACAGGTAAACTAAAGGAAAGGGGGGGAGGGGATCTGTGTCCCTTGCCACATAAGAAAGTACTCAAAGTCAACCTTCATACAGCTCAGCGCAGGGTGCCATCCAGTCCCCAACCAATCAGAGAACTCAGCATCCACTGTTCAACACCTCTGAGAAACCCTCTGGCTGTAATGACTTGAGACGCAACTGCGGTAAAGCGAACAGCGGACACAGAGGAGAGTGTATTGTGCTTTTATAGTAAGTGGAAGGCCGCGCCCACCTCTCTCCCGCCGAGGTCCACCATGGCTGGGTGTGCAGGAGCGGGCTGCCTCACTGCCAAGGGTCTCAGCTCCCCGTCAAACAGGAAGTAGCTGGCCTCACAAGCCAGGGCACAGGAGAATCTGGTCACTGGCAGATGCTGGTAGAGCAAGCAGCTTCAACGACAACAAAAGGCGATCGTTAGCACCAAGCACCTGAGACGACGCAGCGGGCATCACGAGGACCTACGGCCATTCATGATGCATCCCTGCGTCATTGACAGACTCCCAGCAAGCGGCTGTCGTGGCTTGAAATGTGCGTGTCCCACACGGGGCCACGTGCTTGAAGCCTTAGCTGTTGGGGAAGGTCGTGGCATCGACGGGAAGTGGAGCCTTGCTGGAGGAAGGCAGTCACATGGGGCGGGCCTTGAGGTTAGTTAGTCCCACCCCACTTCCAGGAGAGGTCTGCTCTGGTAATTGGCAGTCTTGCAGCTCTCAGCCTCTGGGGTGGGTGTGACTTAGTCTGTCTCCTGATTCTGCCTGTTTATCTCCCCTCTGGAACCATAAACTGAATAAATCTCCCTTTCTCTCTTAAGTTGCTTGACTTTGGGTGCTCTCTCACAGCAACAGAAAAGACTAACTACTGCAGTAGCCCTATGGGTACTGAGCGGTACTTTTTCCTCTGCAGCAGGACAGGAGGAAACAAAGATCTCAGACCCTGGATTCGACATTGAGCTCTCTCCCTCCCCCGTTGTATGACTTTGAGGTTACTTCTCAGGCACGTAGCAACACTCTCCGTTCACACAGGGTTAGCCGCTCACACGCCAGCTGTGGTGTCAGATTCTGATGTGAAAGACCCAAATCAGGCTCCGAAGGAAAATTGAGAACATCCTGTGGCAGTTAGGAACTTAAGACCCACCATGACCCTCTGCTCTCCAGGCTCCCCACTCAGGGGACCCCCTTGTGTCCCACACTAACTTGTCCTGGGGAGATCCTGCGTCGGCACACGGTTCTGTGACCTGCAGTTGCAGCGCGAGGGCTTCGTAGTAATCCCTGGGGAGCAGCACCAAGTGGTCCTAGCAAAGAAGATGGAAGAGACCATCGCTCAAGTCGCTGGTGCATCCGCTTTGTTAACAAAATAACCAAAGACACGTGCTGAGTGAAGAATAATAAGCTAGGTTACTAGTGAGCCCCACCTTCAGCCTGACTTCTTGTTCTTCACCTTGACCTACAGGAGCCCACCAGAACCCACTGGAACCCACCAAACAACTCTGCACCGGCCTCTTCCACACCGGAGGTCAGCTCCTTGGGGTGAACATTTGAAGCGTTCAGATCGCATGGGTGATGTTTCTCTCTGTTCTGGATCGTTGGTAAATGCAAAAATCATCAAGGATTAAAGTGTCCCTTTAACAAGATGCTGCTTTGAGATGCCAGCTGCCTTCACCACTATACAACGCTGGCTGCCCATTACAAACTCACTTTCTGTTCCTGCACCCGAGTGCGGAAAAAAAAAAAAAAAAAAAAAAAAAAAAAAGCTAGCGAGGTGTTGGGATGTTGGTGACTCGCACGACAGAACTGGCTTTGCTGCCTGTCCTACCAAAAGACGGGAAGAACATGTTCTGCCAGCTACGCCAAATGAAGCCCACGGTGTGAAGCCGGCTAGCTAGGCAGCTCGTGAGCCAAGAGCAGAGCTCTGGGCTTTGAGACGTGGACGACTTGACAGTTTCCCCCCAATCCCAGATGCCTGGCTCTGCTGTGCATAGCAGAAGGTGGGCGGGAGGGATAGAGGCAGGGCGAGAGAGAAGGATTCTAACTCCAATCGACTCCCACATGGTCCCTGAGGTGTTTTCTTTCTTTAGGAGGAAATGTCTGAGTATGGGGAGGTAGGAAGACTGAGAACTGTTCTATCAGCTTGAGGTTGGGACCAAATCGCCTCATTATTCTGTGGTCCCCAAGGTGGACAGCTGCTGCTCAATAAAACACTTCCAGAGAGGTGGAGTCATGTACTACTTTTCCATGTACTACTACACTTTGCACAATTAAACATTAATAAGTACCCTCCATGAACAGGTGGCAGCTTAAAATAATCGGGGCCAGAGAGATGGCTCTGGGGTTAAGCTTCTGCCTCACAAGCAGAAGGTCCTGAGTTCAGATCCTGGACCCCACTAAAAACACCAGGTGGAAATGGTGGCAGCCTGAACTTTCCATCCTGGAAGGTGGAGATTGGGAAACTCCAGAGCAGAGTAAAGAGGAGGTAGAAGCAATCCAGGGTGATTCCTGAAGTCACCCCTGGACCTCCACAGGCATAAACAGTGCTCTCTCGCTCTCTCTCTCTCTCTCTCTCTCTTTCTCTTTCTCTCTCTCTCTCTCTCTCACACATACACACACACACACACACACACACACACACACACGCCAAAAAAGGACACTCTTGCTATGCAGCCACAATACCACATTATCTCATTTAACAAAACAGGATGTTAGCAGTAAAATTATAAAAATTATAAAGTATTCCTTCTGCCATTAGTCCAATTTCATATCTGTTACTCATCTCAGTGGAGTTTTTCTCTTCCTCATTTTGGAGATCTCTCTCTCTCTCTCTCTCTCTGTCTTTCTCTCTCTCTCTCTAGCAATAAAGCTTTCTGCAGAGAAGGCACAAGGAAAACAACCTCGAAAGGACAGCACGTCCTTCTGTTATCTTTGTAAGATCTCAGATTAGGAAAATTATCACAAGGGAAAAGACATTATCTGGATAGTTCAGGAGAAGCCTCTGAGTGGGCCCTGGGGACCAGATTTCCTCCTGCAGCCAAACCACAGGGTGGGGACTTGCTTATGTTTTCTGCTTGAAGCACTTCCCTGATATTGATATCATGGTTTTCTGACCCTCCTGACCCTGGAGTTCTCCTGACTTCATTTCCATGGCCCTGAGGGAGGCTTATTTCTATTCATGATGGGAAACACCAAACACACTTTTGAAAGATGGGGGACATGTCTTTACAAAAGGTTTTGCATTCATTTTTGCCAATTTTGAGTTATAATTTGGTTACACATAGATACAAATTTTTTTATTCTGTGTGTGTGTGTGTGTGTGTGTGTGTGTGTGTGTGTGTGTGTGTCTCAGAGGGCACTGTGTGTCCCTGTGGAGGACCAAGAGTGACTCAGGGAATCATCCTGGATTGCTTTTACCTCTTTTTTGCTTCCCTCTAGGATTTCCCAGGCTCCACCCACCAGGGGGGAAATACAGGTAGCCTCCTTTTCTACCTGTGTTTTTTACATGGGACCTGGGTTCCAAACTTAAGACTTTCTGGCAAGGCAGACTCTTAACCCCTGAGCCATCTTTCCAGCCCAGACTTTTTTTAATCCAAAGGAAACTGGCTGGGAGGATATAAAAGGTAACTTTAGGATCATTATGTCTGAGGACAAAAGTCACTTTAAGTTCCTGTGTAGTAAATAGGAGCTACCTAGAGTTCTCACGTCTTCTTGCCACTGTGGGTCACTGTGGTGCACGAATCAGTCTCAAGAGGAGAACATCCCATGGAAAGTGCTACGCAACTCTGGCTTACCAGGAGGACTCCATCTGCCTGGATTCGAGCAATCCACGTCCCTGGTGTGAGCGAGAACGGGTGGGCAAAGCCATTTCCAGAAACAGTGACAAAGGCGGGCTCCTTGCTTGGCAGGAAGGTGATGTCTTTGCTTTGAGCAGCATCTGTCAGAAATACAAAGAATTGCCCAAGACGTCTTTCTAGAAGCCAGAGTTAAGATTGCAGAGAACTCGGCTTTGAATATTCAGTTTACACCTTTACACCTGGGCCTGCTTAAGGTGGCCTATTGAATCAAGGATGCTCATTGCACTTATTGATGTCACTGTTCTAAGTGACATGCATGCAGCCAAGAATAATCTCAGCATTTTTGGAGGCAGGAGGGTCAGTGTTGAATCACTGGCCAGCCTGAACTGTATGAGCCATTGTCTCAAAAAATAAATTAACGACAAAAAAGTATATGTGTATATATGCATATATATCATATTAACAGGATGTTAGCAGTAGATGTCTATGCTTCGATTATGATTTATCAAATGTATTAAATAACCAATTAAATACACATACACATATATGTATGTATGTGTTAAGATGGAGTCTCGCTATATATACCTGACTGTTTTAGAATTCATTATGTGAACCCTACCAGTCTCAACTTGGTAGTAATCCACTAGTTTCCCCAATGCTGGAATTACAGGCCCAAACCACACTGTCCGCCCAAATGCCTACAATCTTTAACAACGGTCTTTGCATATGCTTAATATCCACCCACTTCACCATGAATGAACTACGCAGATCTGCTTTGCTCAGTGAAGGTATCAAGAGCCTGACATATATTTAACAAGCAAACATTGTTATATCGATTTTTTTAAATGACAATTGATTCGAATTTAGCAGCAAAACTTACATGAGCGGAAAGCTTATAGAAAGAAATGGTCACAAGGGGCTGTGTGAACAGTGTACATCAGAACATAATCTAGATTATTTTCCAAGCATGCTCAATTTCGTGAAAAATGGAAAAACTTCTTGATCATACCTCAATTAAAAAGAGATTTAAATTGGGCATGAAGGCCATTCCCTATAATCTCAACATTCAGGACAATGAAGCAAAATTGTCATGAGTTTGAGGCCAGTCTGCGCTACATAGTAGCATCCTGTGAATTTTTTGTTTGTCTTAAAAACAATAAGAAAGAAAAGAGGCCTGAAATTTTACCTACCTGCCTTTGCCCAGGATGGATAGACAGTAATACGGCCAGACACTGCTTCAGTCCCAGGATTGACGAATCTCAGAATAACGTGAAATGAGTTGAGATTTGACTTCCTCACATTCAACATTATCTTTATTTCATTCTGAAAAGTATATATATAAACCCAAGAGTGATGGAATACAGAAGAAAAAGCTGTTTTGAAAAGAAACACTAGTGAACCAGTAAGTATGTTCAGGTTTCCCTGTCAGACCCCTAGTGTGCACACAGGCACACAAAACAGAGTCCGCTGTACAAGTACCAAGCGTATGGAAATAGGCTGGGCTCACGAAGAATCAAAGCCATTTACATTTCCAGTGAAAAAGTATTCCCTCAGCAACCAAGTTCCTCTCTTTGTCTGCCTGCCTGTCTGTCTATCTATCTGTCTATGTATGTATCTATGTATGTATGTATGTATCTATGTATGCATGCATCTATCTATCATCTATCAATCTGTCTATCAATCTGTCTATCTATCAATCTGTCTATCAATCTGTCTATCAATCTGTCTGTCTATCTGTCTGTCTATCTGTCTGTCTATCTGTCTGTCTATCTGTCTGTCTATCTGTGTCTGTCTATCTGTCTATCTGTCTATCTATCTATCTATCTATCTATCTATCTATCTATCTATCTATCTATCTAATCTATCTTGTAGCCAGGCAGACAGAACACAGTATGAGATGGCTAGTCTAAAAAAGCCATGATAACGGGGGCAACTACCATTCTGAGAAAAAGAAGGCGAGAGAGAGAGAGAGAGAGAGAGAGAGAGAGAGAGAGAGAGAGAGAGAGAGAGAGAGAGAGAGAGAGAGAGAGCATCCAGATGGCCTCAGACTGTAATGGTGATGAGCCATGGGCAAGGATCCTGAACATATTCGGGCAAACCTTCCACTTTGTTTCTGAGCAGGGTCCCTCTTGTTATTCCTGCTGCTGTGCTGCATACGTGGCCATCTATTCTACCCGCTGAGCCATCTCGCCAGTCCTCAGAAATGATTGTGGGTCTATCAGTTATTGTTTTGAGTGGTAACTATCTGTGAGGAGGCCTTGGGTACTGTGATAGTTAATCCTGGGTGTCAACTTGACCACACCTGAAGAGATTATCCAGATCAATACATTACAATATATGACCAGCCTAGCTCCCATTGGAACCTTCACAGATCCCACTGGAACCCCCCAGGAGCAGACCAGATAAAAGGAACCATAGAACAGGAGACTGAGAAGAAGAGAGACTCCAGTCTCGCAGCTCTCAGCCTCTCTGACTTAGCCTGATTCCAGCTTCAGCCAGCCGTGCCGTCCCCACAGTGAAAGATTTTATCTTCCCTCTGGAATCCTAAGGTGAATAAATTTCCTTTTCTCCTTTAAGTTATTTGACTTTGAGTGTTCTCTCACAGCAGTGGTTAACAGTAACCACTACGGGCATCCACATCCCATATGACTCGATGTAGCCACTATCATTTTCTCTAGCAAAGTAGTATCAGGGAACTAAAGTGTACCATCTAGTTGCAGGCACCAACTTAAAGACCCAGCTCACGGTGGGTGGGACCAATTCCCTGGGCAGGTAGATAGAATTGAGAGTGGGTAGAAATTGACATACAGGGAGACTGGCAAACTAGTAAGATAGATAGTTACATCCCTTTCTCAGCTCCTTCTATGACTATGGCGTGGCCAGTTCTCTCAGCTGCAGACGTTGTATGAGCTCTCCAGTACCATGCTGATGACTGGAAACACAGAATCAGAAGCTGGACTAAAACCCAGGGTTCCCATAAGCTGTTTCTGTCCTGTATTTATCAGCAATGCGAGGATGAGACCAACGCATAAAGAACCAAACTGATGTGTTCGGGAAGAAAGGGGAAGGTGTGAAGTGTCTCACGGTCCTTCCGGAAAGGCAGTTTATCTGGGGGAAATGTGTTCAGGCACAAACATTACTAGGACTGACGAGACTCCAGGAGAAGGAAGAAGCGCCCCAGTTTCTTTGTAGACTGTTGGCTACAAAGTAACTCTCTTATTCTGAGTTTCTTAGAAGCAGCTTGAAGAGTGTAACTTTGAAGAGAAATTCTAAGGACAAAAACCACTCAATGACAGAATTTTCTGTTATTATAATCACTGCACACATTCTAAAGGTAAACAATGCATATACATTTCCTTACTGTATGTAATGCGAAGCCAAGACACATGGATGTGGCAGAGACGGATGGAAGAGAAAAACATGATAAAGAAAAGCTAGGTCACACTAAAGCTCATCATGTACTTTATTTAAAAAGCACCAGTCAAGAAAATAGTAACATTAGGGGCCAGTGAGATAGTTCAGCAGGTAAGGTGTCTGTCTGCTTACAAAAATCTGGCAGATTCCCAGAAATCCACATGGTGAAGAGAGAGAATAAAACCCTAAATTTATCCTTTGACTTCTACATCCATACATTAGGTATGCATGCCTCCCCCCCTAAAAAAATTAATAATACTAAGCAGGATGCAGTTGTCTGTCATCATAGTGGCTGGGAAGTAGAGTTAGGAGGGCCCAGAGTTTGAGACCAGTCTGGGCTGCACAGGGAGGGAGGGAGGGAGGGAGGGAGGGAGGGAGGGAGGGAGGGAGGAGGGAGAGAGAGGGAAGAGAGGAAGGAAGGAAGGAAGGAAGGAAGGAAGGAAGGAAGGAAGGAAGGAAGGAAGGAAGGAAGGAAGGAAGGAAGGAAGGAAGGAAGGAAGGAAGGAAGGAAGGAAGGAAGGAAGGAAGGAAGGAAGGAAGGAAGGAAGGCTGGCTTTATTAGAATTGTTCAAGTCAATTCCTTTTTATTTTCCACAAAAATATCCCCTGCTAGCTTCTCCTTCCAGAATGCTGGGAAGAGAGGTGTAAGAAAAAATATATATCCCTAATGTTCTAATATAACCTAAGGCCATTTAAGAAATCTCCTCCTTTCTGTAAAAAGTCCCCACAGACAAACGTCTTTCTTTAATTTCTTCTTGGTCTGATTTTGTGACCAAGTTAAAGTACCAATGAGCTGTGGGATCCACACACATGCTTACAAGTGAAAATCCAACCCATATTCTAAGCCCCAAGCCTAACCTCTACCCCAAGAATCCTGCAACAGGTCTGGTTGACATTTAGCTTTGAGGGCCTCCAGAAGTGCTGTGGGGTGTACTCTTGCTTTGGAGGGATACCTGTACGGTGGTCATGGAGACGTATCCCCTCCAGCTGAACTCAGGAAACACCACGGGATCGAATTCAAACCGAAGGTCTCTCTCATCGAGTGTGGTACCATCTTCAGCTTCATACTTCATGTGATGCAAATCCGGGAAATAGTAGCCGTTCTCAGGCCTTTTATAAATAACGAGTAAATGTGGACATGAGACATTAGGCTCATTGATCATCTAACATCCTTCTCTCCTAATAGGTCCTGCTGAAGAACTCCAGCAAGCTGACCGAGTCATTCAGTAAGAACAAATGAAACTGGTTTCCCATTCTTTCCCTGAATTATTGCTTTTATTCACAGAAACATGCACACAAACCACACTGAACACTTACTTATCCCAAGGACTAAGATGAGAAAGTCACCTAGCACGACCCATATGATTATTAAATGCATTTTATATAACATGTCCTAGAAATTTAGAAAACTTGAACAGATTGTTTACTATGCATTCATTCACTCACTCACTCACTCTCATTCATTCATTCACACATTCACATTCACTTATTTTGTAAATATTACTATGTGTCAGGCATTGTTATTAAGCACTGTAGAGATAAAACTTCGTATGTTAACTTTGCAGGTGAAGATGTTCCTGTAATATGTTTTTGAATCATTACAGTGACTTTCCTATGAAACTATAGGCCAACAATCAGATTCCTCCCACTAATCTAATTCTGACATTTCAAAGAGGGTCAAAAATATTCCAACAGAAGCCAATGACATGACTCAGCAGATGCGCAAATCCCCAGAGTCCATCCACATGGTGGAAGGACCAACTTCTAAATTCTGAAGGTTGTCTGTCCTCTGACCACTTCCAAAGTTTTCCTTTGACTTTCACAGCTGTGCTGGGTTCTCTTTCTCTCTCTCTCTCTCTCTCTCTCTCTCTCTCTCTCTCTTTCTCTTTCTCTCTCCTTCCTTCCAGGTAAATAAACAAATAATCAAATATTTTAAAAACATTCCAAAGCTAGGTGGCCTTCACAGTCAAACTGCTTGAAGTTCTTCAGAATGACACATTTGACATTCTGGTCACAAGCTAACAGCACCTACAGCTATGATGTCATAAAGATCAGTCAGTCAATGATCATGCTCCAGGTGGAGGGTAGCAGAGGGAGACATCTACTGTCATCCTCTGACTGCTGTATGTGCACCTCCAAACATACACATACATGCATATACATAACGTGCACACACACACACATATACACATGCACGCACGCACACAAATAGAATAATAAAACAAAAATTAAAGAAAAGAGGGCATGCTCATATGCTACCAGAGAATTAGGAATGTTTGCATTTCTGTAGGAAATTTGCAAAAGTCCTTAAGACTATTCTGCCCCCAGTAATTCCACATCCAGGAATCTATTCTAAAAGCTGATTTTATATATTACAAAAATATTAGCAGAATAATGTTTAAACAGTGGCACAGAGAAAAGAAGACCAATGTACCAAAGATGCAAAATAAAGAAATTATGAAACAGTATGCAATCATTTGTAATTTTGAAAACTTTTTAATGCTTTGAGAAATATTTTTGCTATAGTGTGTGAGGAAGAAATTGATATAAATTATATGGAAATGCCAAATCTTATTTATATGTAAAAATCTAGAAAATAGGCCAAACCTATTAAAAGGGGTTTTCAATGGAGATAATTATGTCCCCCTGGGTTTTGACTCTTTGCATTGTTGTATTGCCAAGTGCACTTTCTCTTCCACTGATGTAAGCAGTTTTCTCTCCCTCTATGAGGTTCGATAATCTGCAGGAAAGCAAACCCACAGAAGTGCCATTCCTAATACGTCTTCTCCCACAAGCCCCTGCCATGGGTTATTCTACAAAGACTGAGGAAGAGCACAGTGGTATGGCCCTGACTAAGGCAGGACTCATAACAGGTTAAAATGCGGAGAATAAGTGACTGTTGAACACCCAGCTCTAAATGGGCGTCTCTGCCGACCCTCTCTCCCAAGGCACAGGGAACACTGGAAGAATATAATAAAACACGTGAAGAGACATCATGCTTCATACTTCCAGCCTTTCCTCCTGGACCAGTCTCCATTTTGCTTTCTTGTTCTTAGCATACATTTCTATTTGCCTCTGCTTGAAATGCTTTTATCTCATGCCCCCTGTTCTAGCTCACCCTATTCCTCCGATCCTCACCCATGGTCCAAAGGAGAACCAGGACTTGCATCCCACTGGACCAGCGTCCGAGGTGTGAAGAGGCCGCCCGTTACCTCCCTGTCAGGATCGAGCTGGTCTCGGCTAGACACCCGCACACTGTGGCTTGTGTGCAGGACTCTTGGCTGGCACACCTGGCTTCTTCCACTTGTCCCCTCTGAACCCCAGAACTTCAGGTGCCCCCTAGTTTATGCAACATAACAAATCTCTATGGCATATTTATCTCCCTTCTAACGAACTCATGGGTGAATATCCAGATTTCATTCAGATTATGCTACTCGGCTCCGTTCGCCACTTATCTTCTCTCTTCCTCAGAACCGAGGCCCAACAGGAAGGCCTAAGATGGCCTTCTGCAGCATGAACATGCAAGGAAACTTCCAGAAGACTCACCGCTGGCAGACCTTCCCCACAATGTGCTCTCGGCACTGGCACGCTCCGGAAGGCCCGCTGCACACGGAGGTGAGGGATCCACCAACATCGCACTGACACCCTGAAAGTCAGGAAGCAGCTGCTGTCACACATCCGTCAAACCACCCCGCCAAGTGACTCCTCCCACACACACGAAAAGAAAACCCCAATCATCTTAATGTTATGGCATCTGCTTCTATGTCTGTCCTGTCCTATATCTGGCAAGAGCCTCCTACATGAAAACAACCTGCTCCAAAAATCCCCTCCTAAGTCAGAGATGTAAGACTGCAGGGCAGCTGGAACACCATTGGTCAATGTGAAGGAACCCGAGAGCTAAATGCAATTGAGAAATTCCACTACAGGAAGACTTTGTCAGAGATTCAGAGACGCCTGTGCGCCAACCCATAATTTCCCAGTTTAACACAACCCCCTCTCTCCAAGTATCCAGCTCCTTTGGTAATACAAAACAGAGCTTTAAAACGATCAAGTCTTGGTGTCCTGGATAACATTCAGCAGGTGCCCTCCATGCCAATTACGGATTTCACAACTGGAGACCAGCTGCGCTCTAGAGGAGGAAAGGTGGAAGGAACTCCACTCGCAGATTACGACTAGTGTCAACTGAAGACTAGGCCGAGTTCTCTGGGTTCCCCAGGCCGAGTGTCTGAGCTCCAGCCCCGACGTCTGTCTGAAGACAGAACAGGATTCTGCCCATCTCCATCCTTTTGCACTTGGCACTGCTTGGGCCCTCCGAGGGCGCTTACCTCGGCAGCCAAAGTAGTTGCTCTTCTCCAAAGCGAAATACCCGTCCTCGCAGGTGTCGCAAGCGTCGCTGGTCACGTGGGCTTTGCAGCTACAGTCACCGTCTCCCTGTAGAGCAAGGAGCCAGGTGACAAATTTTGAGACACAGAATTTGCTAATCTTCGAGACTGAATAGCCGGGATCTCAAAGGATGACCGTGAGCTGGATGAACGAACAATACGCTCTTCTAGAAGGTCCCCACCACCAGCCTTCTGCGGGGAGGGTGGGCGCCCAGGTTACCTGTCCGCACTCTCCGATTCCGCTCACGGTGCCCGCTTCATGGCACTGACATTCTGTGGAGGTGAGAGATTGTCCTTGAGCCAGTTCACTGGCGCTGGGGGCGTGCCAGTTTTGTCACCCCACTTTCCTGCCACCTGCCCCTACTTGGGGCCTAAAATTAAGTTGCTTTCTGAGGTGAGCAGCATAGGCCAATCAATACCAACCATCTAGAGCAATGGTTAGCTTATGCCCACTGCAACACAGACATTGCAACATGGTGCATTTTGAAAGGCTTCCAGTGACGACGTCATTACTGATGGGCCCTTATGAAAACACACTCTGTCTTAAAGACAGTCACTTCATTTAGCACCTCTGATTCAGTGTTTTAAACTTGGCATCCTAGCTTTAATAACAGCAAGATGCTTCCCCGTTTTGAAGTCATGTCTGTTTTATCATTCATGTTTACAATTAAAATAAAATCAAACCAGAAAGAGTGGATTATTAAAACAAGGAGGAAAGGGGTTTATTTTTCTTTTTTCTTTTTATTAAATAGCTGCTTTGACAAGGAACAAAACATATACAGAAACAGCATGCAAATCCCTGAGATTTTGAAAATGGCAGAACTTGTGCTGAAAACAGAGGTAGGAGACATCAGAACTTTATAGAAAATGGTGGACAAACCAAGGTGGTCGCACGAATAGTTCTTGTGTGAGTTTAGTCACTGAGGAAGAGAAAAAAGACATCACAATATAAAGGTAAATGGTATGTAAGGCAGGTTACCTGAGCATCCTTGGGGGTTTTCTTTGGCCAGATTCCAATATAAAGGTTTGCAGATGCTACAAGTAGGACTTTCCACATGAAGCTTGCATTGGCAATAACCCTTTCAATGGAAAACCAGACTAACGTTGGCATCTTGAAATGAAGACCTGTTTTCAACCCTTTGTTTTGCTCAAAGGCTTATCGGCTAAATAAATTTTGGTCATGAAAGCAAATTAAAGGGATGAAAAGTACTGCTCTACTTTTAAGAGGTTTTTTTTTTTTTTCTTTTTTACCTTTTTTATATTCATTTACTCTTTTTACATAATTCACATGTTTGGTCACAAAGCGTTTGGAAAATACGAAGAAGGATAAGTCTGAAGTTCTTAGTGAAAATATTGTCAATGCCAGTGAGGATCTTAGAAGAGATAATTACATGCAGTGGAAACCTTGGGGGCTAGGACTGGATGGGTAAAGGAGAATGTCCCTATCAGTGGGATAGCCGGAGGAGGGGTCACTGGTATGCCACAGAGGCCTGAACCCCCACTAGGGTAGACAGGCAGGAGGGTGGGAGAGAATGGGATGGGTTGGTGAAAGATGGGAGGGGGAAAGAGAAGGAGAAAGGCGGAGAAAAATACTTGATATGCTTGTAAAACTAAGGGAAAAAATTAAAAATTAAATAATAAAAGAAATTATCAATGGCTGGAGAGATGGTTCAGTGGATAAAGTACTTGCCTTATAAGTATAAGAACCTGAGTTTGATTCCCAGAATTTATGTTAAAAAAAAAAAAAAAAGACAAAGACAAGTGCTTCCAATCCCAAGACAGGCGGCCAGACCCACTCGGTGAGTTCCAGGCCAGAGACGGCTTTTGTTCCAAAGAAGAAGGGGGGGAGCACCTGAGCGAAGAAAGCCAAGGTGGTCCTCTGGCCTCCATGTGCACATGTAAAAGCACACACCTGCACGGACATGTACACAGACACACACACATCAACACTCACACATGCACGCAGACCTGTGTGAACAAGAGAAACACCATCAATGTCTGCTGACATTGTTATAGTACCCGCTACAGATTCAAATGGAACAAATCTGAACGTGTGACAGCAAAGACTGATGTCTCTGCATGAGATGCAAAGTTGGTGCCTGGATCAGTATCATCAAACCTCACGGTAAGAACAACAGGTTCTTTCCCACTCTACATTTAGTGCCAAGAGCCGCAGCCCAGGAAGAGAGGTAGTACCAAAAGGTCTTGGAAAATTGCTCCATGCACCCAAGTATGCACTTGAGATAATTAGAGACTGTGTGATGATTTTGTGCATGGAGAGCTTTATTTAATGTGTCCTTGGTCACTGACAGACCAGCTTCAGAACAATCTACAGTAACTCCTGCACTCTAGGACTCCAGGATGCAAAGTTCAAGTAAATCTTTTGCTTTTGAAAAAAAAAAATCACAAAACTGTATTTTGGAAAAAGTACTCTGACGGATTTAAGCAGTGTGGCCTTGGGTCTTTAATTTAATTTCAGGAAGTTTGACATGGCTGCAATCTTTTTGCACACATTCTCTACTTACCAAGCCGGAGTCAATGGTTCCAGCCGGGTCGCAAGCACCTATGGAATCTGTATATATTTAGAAATGTTACAAATGTTCGGATGTTTTGACATATAATTTTTAAATGTTGCTTTAAAAAATAATGCACCTATATTTATGCATTTTGATAGACTGATGACAAAGACATATACAATTCACGCTAAAGCAAACCAACTAATATTTTGGATGTTGATCTCCAAATTACCTCTTTTATCACTGACTAACCCTTTGCCCTGCCTATGGATAAAATTCCACTTCTAACTAACAATGATTAGGAAGATTGTGGCTTTATGAGCATCTTTAGAATTGTCCAGAAGAGGGCAATATTGTACTAGGAGATTATAAAATTATGGACACAAAAGAAGTTGCAGAATTTCTGACTTTTGTAGCCAGCTAAGAATTCAATTAGCACAACTCCCTAAAGCTCTTCACGAAGTCAGCTAGTGTGTGTTCCTGCCTTCATCCAAAGAGGCTACAAGCCTAGAATAATCTCTGAGCACTTTGCTTTTCTCAGGTCTTACACAGGTGTCAGTCCTGAAAATGGGATGGACAGGTCTGGCTTTCAGGTTATGAAATGAATTCGTAATGGGATCATGTTTTCTTATGAATTCCTCCTTAGCCTTTTGTTTCGTTTCCTCTTGTGTCTATTTGCTTCATTTTCTCCATAATGTCTCCTCCCTTCCCTCTCTCTGTTACTCCTTTAGTCCCAAGTTGTGTTTTTGTCTAGCAGTCAAACTTCTTGCTCTTGTAGTTTTCCATCATGGCCACGCCCAGTCCTAGACTCCTCTTAAGCATTACCGTCCAGGCCTGGGACAGATACAGCTCGTCCACATTCTCTGTGGCACTTGAGATTCTGTTGCACAAGTTGATGCAGACCCATGATGGTCAGGGGTTGGGGGGAGGGACTGGCCTTCCAACAAGAGGCCAGTCCCTGTCACTGTTACCTGAAGTTTCTACTTGCAAGGAATCCTGGACTGGAGAACTCATCAGGCAGGTTCTAGGGTTTGCCCTTCTGTCCTGTCCTGGATGGCTCTGAACATTCATCTCCTCGTGTTACCAGGACAGGGAGGTTTTCTCCAGAAACCGCAATCTCCGGATGGAAAACCTCAGTCAGTCTCCCATGAAACCTTTCGCCATAGAACAGGAAGCCTTGGCATCACGTGGCAGTAGCTACTGGCTGCCCTGGAGTTGCCCACTCTAGAGAGCTTGGAGAAATGGCAGGTCTTTGCCACTGAGAAAGATGGGGAGAAGGGCAGGAACACAGCATGAGCCCCCCTCAGCAGGGGCAAGGGCTCTGAAGGCGCTGAGGCGAGAAGGCGCGATCCTTCAATCAACGAATGCCAGGCTGAGCTCTAAGCCATCACTTTCGCCACGCTGCTCACAGAGAAGGGTCGGGTGAACCAAGAAGCCTGGATTTATGGTATATACAAATTTAAATAGTTTCTCAAGAAACAAATCGTGTTTCTGGAATCCTTTGAGGCTATGAATGTCACAAACATGCTTTCAATGGATTTGAACTGGGACAGGGTGGGTCACATATGGAGGGGTGCGGGGAGGGGTTCTGCAGGTGGCAGGCAGCCCTAGGAGGCTGATGGACCCACTCAGACAGATGTCATTGCCCCAGTGGGGGTCCTTACCTTGGCAGTCGGGAAAGTCAGAGGCTCCGGAGAGACACCTGTCGCACTGCCTTCCTGTTACCCCGGGCAGGCATTCACACTGGCCCGTCACTGGGTGACAAGGGGTCGGGTAGGATCCAAGGGCTGAACACTGGCAGGCTGGGCGAGGACAATTCAGTCAGACTCAGGGTACAGAGTACAGGAGAGGACCAACACTGGACTCCTGGGTAAAGCCAGGAAGACCCCAATGAAAGTTCTAGAATCGCCTCTTTAGAAGCCCAGAACCCGAAATTCCTGGTCAGCTGATCTAAGTAAGTCCCCTCTTCCTCAAATGGGACTGACACGACCATCATCCTTGGTGAACTCATGAGGACTGGATCATAGTGGAAAGAAACGGAACGATGCCCAATGACAGAGCACACTCGATGAAGGCTAGTTGTAGTTGCTGTGGCTAAGCAAGTACTCAGCAGGCGTGGCTGGTGGTGGGTGAGGGCGTGGAGGGGGTTTCTTGCACAGTAATGGTGCTTCTAAGGGTTGGAAAGAAAAGGAAGCAGGACGGGGCCATGAGTCACTGGAGAGAGAATTCCAACTCCACATCCTATTGGGCTCTCGGCCAAACCATTTCAGTCCTACTCAGTCCATACAGTGTCCTTCCTCTTCATATTCATTTTCCTCAAATTCTACTGGAGTTCTATGGTCCCCGGGAAAGTTCCACGGGCTGGGTGGGGAATGGGTGGGAAAAGGCATCCCAGAATCCTTTGCCCCACCCAGACAACTCTGCCTAAGAAAAGAAACAGGAACAGGAGGAGAAGAGAAGCTGTTCGCCCACACCCCTCTCAGCCGGCTTCCCACTGGGTCAGGTCGCCATGTCTCTGAGAGGCTGCAATTGGCTCAGCTGTCACTCCTGTTTGCGTGGCAAGGACCCTGCTCCTGGGGGGAGAGTAATGGTGGGAGTGAGGGGACCAGCCTGGCTAAGTTCTTCAGACCAGGGTCTCCATCTTCTGGAAGGAACTGGAGATAAAGTTTGATTGAATCCTTCCGCTACATGGTGTTCAGACGCTAAAGGCATTCTCAAAGTCACTCACTGAATCTGTGAAGCAAAGAATCTCTGCAGTCAGGTATGTTTGGATCCAAATCCCAGTTTGTGCCACTTAATGTTTCTGTGATCACAAGTAAGCGACTAAGCCCATGCCTCAGTTTACCTTCTGTAGACTGCAGGTCATTGGACATTTACCTGCATGAGGTATGGACAGCACTGAGTAGGAGGGGTATGGGGGGGTGGCTTTCTTTGCTCTTATTAACACGATTAGTATAACAGCCATTTCCTTCCATTCTTGGGGAGCTGTTCCTTTTACTATTCTGCACTGAGCTAATGAGAGCCAGCAAATTAGTGTATTTGACTGCCAAATGTACATTCAACAGAGAGAGAGAGAGAGAGAGAACACAGCTTCATTTGCAAGGCCATGAAAATTCCACATTAGTTGGGACCTTGGAAGAGATCCACAGATAAAGTTTTCACCCCAATGTCATGTTTATAGGTAGCCTCAGAATCTGAAAAGCCCCACGTGACCAAGCCTTGGAACACAGAGCCCGAGGGGTGGGAGATGAGACCATGCTTGCTCTTTCCATTCTCGGGTGGATGTGGCCCAGCCCACGTGGAGACTAATGATGAAAGGTCCTTTTATTCCAGCATGAATGATATGGAATGATAGTTTTTCCTAGTTGTCATTATAATTAGAAAACAAATACTCACTGGTGCGGGGGTGCGGCAAGGGGGGTGGTGGTGCAGAGCTAGTTTTCTCATTTCCAAATCACCAATAAGCTAGTGGCTTGTCCAGAGGGGCACAATGAGCAACAGAACTAACAAACCTATCACCATCTCTCACTCCTATTTTATACCCACGCATCTAACAGACACTGATTGGACTCCTGTTGTATTTGAGGGCAGCGTGGTGTAGAGGAAGATAAGAATGTATATATTCCTGCTCTCAAAGAGCTAAAAACTAAGAAGGGGAGCTGGGGAACCACTACCAGAGTTTGAAGCATCCTCTCCTACAAGACACTACACATGAGATATGAGTCTAGTACATTCCACCAGCCATTGAAAGCATCAGGCAAGATCCCCCACTACAGTCTCCATCAGTGCTCTTTCCTAGCCCTGGGGCCTCACCAAGCCTGTGTGTGGAAATTAAATGCTATCTAGTGCCGGGATTCTGGAGCAACATCCTTGGCCTCTGCAGTGGTTATTTTTGTGAGTCAGCTGGGCTCGATTGTGGCACCCAGATGCTTGGTCAATCGTTAGTATTAATATTGCTTATGAATGTACTTCTGGATGATATTCCCACCCATGTCAGTAGACCTGGTGGGTTTGTAGTACATTGCCTATGATCTCAGGACTCGGGAGACAGAGACAAGAGGGCTGCTCAAAGTGTGAGGCCAAGCTGGGATGCACAGTGAATTCTGGGCCAGGCTGGGCTAAGTAGTGAGATCCTGTCTCAACCGCTCTCTCCTGAAAACAGAGACTTTGAGTAAAGCAGGTGATCGACATTGGGTTTGGGTTTATCAAGTCAGCTGAAGATGCTCAGAAAGACCCACATTTCCCAAGAAGGCAGGTTCCCACCTGCAGCTTTAGATCGCAGCCGCCCTCTCCTGGGTTCTCAGCCTGTCAGCTATCGTATCAGATTCTGGACTTGACCATCTAAATAATGATTGCATGTGCCGATTGATCTCTTGCCCTTTCTTCTCTTTCCTTTCTCTCTTCACCTTTTCTCCCTCCTTCCCTCTCCTTCAACACCCCCCCCACACACACACTATGACCTTCTCTGTTGGTTCTGTTTCTCTGGAGAACCAGAGTGCAGATTTTTGGCACCAAGAGAAGTATTCTTAGGAAAACAGAATCTTAAAAACAACTTCACAGGTGCAGAGATGGCTTAGGGGTTAAGTCTCTGCCTCATGAGCAGAAGGTCCCGAGTTTGGATTCTAGGTCCCACTTAAAAACACCAGGCAGAAACCAAGGTGGCCTGTACCTCTGGCCCTGATGGGCGGAGCCTGGGAAATCCCAAGAACAAAGCAAAAAGAAGGTGGAAGCAATCCAGAATGATTCCTCCACAGAGATACACAGTCTCTCTCTCTCTCTCTCTCTCTCCCTCTCTCTCTCACACACACACACACACACACACACAAGTGCTTTACTAATAACTCAGTTTCCATCAGTAAGGAAAAATAGCTGGGTAGCCACACTAGCCCTCTCTGTGAGCTCTGAGTTTGATTACAGACCCTGTCTCTACTGATGTGACAGTTGAGACACAAAAACATCTCTCTACTGACTGGCTGCTCTTAATAAAACACAAACGTTCTGAGCACTTGATAATGTTTTGTCAAACTAAGGAGTATGATGCAGCTGGCTGGTTGCTTCTAATTGTGAGTAATTCATCAAAAATATTACCTACAACAGTAACGCTGATATTCGATCAGACATCTGGTCACTACAACCTAGGCAAGTTGACTTATGAAAACGACCATGTCAAGGCCTGCGAGGTGACTCAGCAGAAAGGGTACTTGTTCCTCAATCTGACAACCTGGGTTTGGTCTCCAGGGATCCCCAGATTAGAGGGAAATGACTGATTCCTAGAAGTTGTCCCTGGCTTCCACATATGTGCTTGGCGTTCTTGCACTCTCCTTCCTTTGCTCCTGTTTCCCTCCCTTCCTCACTCCCTCTTTCCCTTCCTCTTTCTCTCTAAATAAATAAAAAAATTAATAAAGCAACCATCTCAAAGAAAAAGACAAGTTATCAGATTTGATTGCCCCGCTGAACCCTAATTTCCTGCAACCTCACAGGAGAGACTGCTGAGATACTGAGAACCAGACCCGGAACTTCTATCCTGTAAGTGGCTGAATTACAATGCCGATGGGATGAGCAGCCTAGCGGAGCATCTGCTATGAAAAGTCAAGGAAGGAACAGCCTCAACTCACCATCATTGGATGCGTTTTGGAACCACCTAGGAGACACAGCTCTGGACATGTCCAGAGAGCATCCCAGGGCAGAACCCCCCCCCCACATGTGGGTTGTCCCCTCCCATGGGCTGAAGTCTCTGATGAATTTAAAAATGGGGAAAAGAAGAAGCCAAATGAGTGCCAGCAACTTTATTGCTCTACTTCCTGAGGACACAGCGTCCCAGCCCCTGATGCTTCTGTCCCTGTGTCATTCCAACCATGATGGCCCCTCTCGCCTCAAGCATGAGCTAGAATAGATCCCCCCATCTTTCAGCTGCTTTCAGGACAAGCAGAATAAGGAGTGAGTAGTAGAATAAGATTCCAGCTGTGACGACGTGGCCAGTTACATGGATTGGATGTTATCCGTATTCTTCCTTCTTCTGTCATGAATGCATTTTTTAAAAATTTGTGCATGATGTGTATACATGGACATATGTATGTTATACATGAAGATGTATGTGCACATGAATATGCATGCATGTGGAGGTCCAAGGGTGATATCAGGAATCACCCTAGATCATTCTTCCAACAGAGCTATACTGACTGCCAGCTTGCTCTGGCAATTCTCAGACTTCCTCTTCCAGGGCTGGGACTACAAGTGAGTCACCGGCCCAACCAGAATGTTTTGTGGTACCTGGGGATCTGAACGGGTCCTTTTGCTTGTGTAGCAAGTGCTTTAACCACCGAGCCATCTCCCCAGTCCATGAATGCATTCTGTGGATATCTTACTTCCTTCCGTCATCCTATCAAGCAAAATGTATAAACATTATACTATTTAAGATCGCAAATATCAAGAAGTGGGAACAGTACCTGAGAGTTTTACATCTTCTGTGGAAAGAGTATGTCTTCAGTCACATGCAAGTCAGTTTTATTGTGTTATGTAGAATTATGACTTCTTCTAGTCTTTATTCCGAGATTAAGTATAGTTTAGGAAAGTTTATACAAGTGCCCGGGTACCTGGGGGTCGATTTTGCTGGTTAATTTTGTGTCACCTTACGTAGGCTATTGTGGGGGCTGTCAGGCCTAAGGCCTGCTCTCTGGATGACACATTAGCAACTTAACGGCCCTGGGGGGTTGAGTTTGCCTCTTGTCTGCAAGACAATGGCAGGCCCAACTCCCCCCTTTGGGAGTAGAGAACTTCCAGGTTATTTGGATCACTTTTGTTTCTCTTAGAAACTGGCTGGGCTGTTCCTCCCCCAGCAGTTCTTTCCTGCTTATCTGAGATATGCTAATGCATGGACCAGGTAACTCTGTTTTGAGGCATACATTGTTCATTCCCTTCTAGCAACAAGGCACCATGCCTATTTAGCATACTTGGCCACATATCTGGTTCCACAACAAGTAGATGTAACCGAAATCTATGTGCTTTACATAATTGTGTAAACAATTTGGCCCTGCTCCTTGATTATGTATGTTATAATAAAGTCGGCTTGGATGGTGAACATCCTAGACCCCCTCTGACCCAATGCCTGATCAATTCCTACACTCCCACTTCCGTTTTCCTGCATGTAAGTCTGGGTTTACGCTGGTTCGTGGGCACGGACAGGCTATGGTGCCCTGGTACTTGGTGAGGTCCTAGGTGAGGTGGTATTATGCAGGCATGTTTTAGATTAGATTAACATTTAGAGCAACAGATATGAGTAAAACAGATCACCCTTCACAACTGAATCCTTTAGAGAGAAAGATGGGCATTGTCCTAAGAAGTCCAAGAAATTCTGCTTCCAGTCTGTCTTCCGGTCTTAGCTGGAGAGCTGGGTCTTGTCTAGCTACCTCGTGGATGTCAGACTTCCATCCCCACAATGGCTTGAGCCACTTCCTTAAAAAGAAATCTCTCTGTACATACGCATGCCCTGTTGGTTCCACGGCTTTGAGGAAGCCCACGGCTTTGAGGAAGCCTAGTCAATTCAGGCTCTTTCTTCGACTTCTGCCCTGAAGGAAAGTAAACGTGGACAGAAAAGCCTTCCGTGAAGCGTCAGGGCAGCTCCTGGCACGCGGTGGCTGTGCCTCTGTGAGGGAACATGGGTGGCACAGACACTGAACAGCAGGGCGGGCACAGGGGTTGTCCCCGCGGCCCCAGGAAATGCTCCTGGCCTGCAGGTGGAGACACAGGTTTGACCCTAAGGGCACACATGCTATTTTAAGTGGCTGAGTTACTCCATCTGGCACCTAGTTCCTCATTTCTCTCCAACCACCCAAGAAAGCTGCCAGATTCCAAACCCAAACCCCAACATTGGCAAACCTTTCCTTGCTCTTGGAAATACTATAAGGCTTTCAAAATAGTTTAATTCTGTTTTTTGTTTGGGTTCAGGTCCTTTGAGTTTCCAAAGTATCAAGTTCTCATCTGTTACTCACTGTTTACACAGTGCCATACTTTTACTCCCACGGAATATAAAAATAATAAAAAGTTGCATATCCCTCATCTGTGATCCTATGAGCCAGAAGTATTTCAGGTATTTGTATATGCGTAATGAGACATCTTAGAGGTAGGATTCAAGTCTAAGCATGATATAAATTTATGTTTAATATCCACCTAATTCATACATTTGAAGGTGTACATTTATGTCTTGTCTTTGACCTATCAAACACAAGGTCTGGTGAAAAAAATGTCTGTGTTTATGAAACAAAATTTAGATTTGGGAGTATTTTAGATTTGAGGTTTTTAGATTAGAACTGCCCAACCTTTAATACCAAAGGGCCTAGAGACCAGAGAGCATGCCTGTCATGCTATCTTCAATGTTACCAAGCATAATCCTGTCCACACTGCATGTCCCAAGAGAGCATGAACAGCCAATGAAACCCTTCTGCGTTCTGTCCTGCACATATTCCTGATATGGGCTATCTCCTTGAGTCTTGCAACATTGTCCCCTACAAGTGTTATTGTGAATCAGCCCTTCCCCTTGATCTTCGGTAATAAACTCCACGTGAGATAACACCATATCATGGAGCTCAAGTAAATTAAGAGCCACACAGAGATCCTTAAGGCACAGGGGAAGCTTTTACAGCCCACAGTTATAGACCTTTTCTTTCTGGTGGAAAAACAGATTGATGCCGTCTTAGTCCAAACCGCAAAGCTAACAACAATAGGTCTCACCACACATTTCTCTGCAATGGGGCACTGGATAAATCCAATCTACAGAAATCCCTAAGCCTTTCCCACCAATCACCTTGATGTTTCCTTAGGCACAAATGGAACTAGGAAGGGAAGGGCTGGCTCAAGGCAGAATGGCATAAAAGTTGGCTCCAGAGAGCTGCCCCCCAACCAGGTGTAATTGTTTGGCCCTGATTGGCTAGAGGCTGTCCCAGGACCCCCCCCCCCAAGCCAGCACCATTCACCATCGGCTGGATGCCTTTGTTCTCAACCCCCAGCTAGGTTTCTGAATGCTAATCGAGAAACAGACAGACTTCTCTCGGTGACATATTTATATGTGTTTCCTAAGGAAAACCTTGCTGCCACAACCCAGTGACTATATTAGACTTTAATGGGGATGCGCTGGATGGAGGCTGGTCAGGTCAGTGCAGCTGCGGCTGCAGGCCAACTGGCCTTCCACGTGCCTTCAGCTCATCAGCCTGGAGGACCCCTGGTGTCCACATTCCCACTCCATCCTTTCTTCCGAGTGCCAGCAAACTGCGCCAGATGAGGAAGGGAGAGCACAGAGCAAGAGGAAAAAAGGAAGGGAGGTTAAAATGAAGAAGAGGAGGGGAGAAAGGGAGAAAACGAGAATGAGGGGGCAAGTCCCTGCCACACTAGCCAAGAAAGTCACAGCTGGTAGTGGCACTTTGTGTTCAAAGACAGTGTTTAGCCAAACTCAGTCATCTATCTATCTATCCATCCATCCATCCATCCATCAATAATTAAAGCAGCTCATGAACACCTTTACAGAATAGAAATAGACTGATTAAGATAAACATATAGATAGATGATAGATAGATAGATAGAGTCATAATTAGGCACAGGTGTCAACTTGACAGTTGAGAGTTTGAGTTCTGGGCACATTTGTGGAGAATTAGTAGTTGAGTTACGCCTAGAGCGAACCTGAAGGAGATTGTCTAGCTGATGGGGAAGGCCCAGCCTATGGTGGGTGGGACTAGGCCCTGGAATAAATCACAGAGAGCTGGTTGAAAGAGTCGGCATCCTTCTGTTCACTTGGCCAGACCTGCTGGTCTGGCGAGTAAGGATTGTCCATCTCTCAACTGTTATGTGGTGATGGTGTGGCCAGTTCGCTGAGCCCTGGTATTGGTGCGTGCTCTCCCATCAAGCTGGACTGAGAATTGTAACCAGGAATCGTAAGAGAATAAACCCTTGTTCCCTTAAGCTGTTTGATGGTCATTTATCAGCAACCATGCAGGCAAACTGCAACACATAGATAGATAGATAGATAGATAGATAGATAGATAGATAGATAGATAGATAGATAAGACAGACACTTTGGCACTCTGGTTGGTGGCTTGATTCTATGCAAGAAAATTACAGGACACTTGAGCATATCAAAATCAAATGAAAATAATATATGACATTGTACTTCAAAAAGTCTGGAATCAATTTAATGCAAATCATAAATCCGGGTCTGCAGTTGGCAAGAACAGCTTAGAAGTGTTTAAAATCCCCTCTGAAGAAGACTTTAAACATCCTTTAAGACAATGCAAAGCAAAGCTGTAAAGACAGCTCCTAGCTAAGATATTATGAGCTTCCTGGTATGGATAGGAGGCTGGGTCAAGCCTTGCCATTTTCGTACCTTCAGTGAGATGCAAAGGCTTTGGGAGGCCTTTGGAAACAGAGGTCTAAACTTACCTGTCTAAACTTATCTGCCAAAAACACTCTTGAAATGATAAAATCTTATTCTGACAAAAATAAAATCCTGACTCCAGGCATTTAGAACAGGAGATTGAGGAAAGATCTTCATGGCTGACGCTGAGTGGGGTCAGTTTCTTGAGAAGGTAACCGCTGGTACAATCTCACAGGGCGCCCCATCTCTCCTTGGCTCTGGAGAGAGGAAGCAACCTCAGACAGCTAAAGACACACCCCTTTGCCTCCTACTTTCGGTTGGGACACCCCAGTTTTGTCTCAAGGCATCTGTCTTTCCCTGCTCCACGCTGCCCAGATGGAGGGACTCTACAATTAGCTCCGCTGATGTGGGAATGCAGGCTTGACCAATCAGAGCCCTGAGTTCCAACAGCAAGAGACAGATTCCTTCAGTGAGACTCTTGGGGGAGGGGAGTATTCCTTTCTTGCTTTACAGAAGCAAGAGAGTTGGATAAAGAGAAGATAGGAACCCACTTGTTCTTCTTCCGTTGGGGCGTGAACCCCTTTAGACTCATCCTGCCTAGCGTTCATTGAGCCCTGTGTGTTCATCAAATTTGGCACCTGTTTGGCCATTATTTCTTTGGCCACATTTTCTAGCCCTTTCTCTCTCTCCTAACCTGCTGGCACTCCCATTACACATTTTGGTACACATAATGCTGTCTCCTATTTCTCTGTGATCATTTTATCTGTCTTCATTCTTTTCTCTCTCCCTCTTCCAAATCGGTTTTTTTTTTTTTACATTTTTTTTATTGTTATTAATTCAACTGTGTGCATATGCGTGTGTATGTGCGCACGTGTGTGTGTGTGTGTCTGTGTATGTGTAGAACCACGGACGAATTCGCGAACCACCATGGATTCACAGGCTCCGCCCTACCAGGACCAGAAGCGCAGGCCGCCCCCGCTTCCGCCTGGCATCTATACGTGGGATCTGGGATCCGAACTCAGGACCTTCCGCCTGCAAGGCGGAGGCTTAACCCCTGAGCCACCTCTCCAGCCCTCTCTCCCTCTTCCAGACTGCAAAATCTCTACCAATCTATTACTGTATTTGCTGATTTTTTTTTCTTCTATCGGTTCAACTCCTTTGTTGAGCCCCCTTAGTAAACTATTCATTTCCCTTACACTTTTCCACTCCGAGGTTTTTGCTTGGTTCTTTTAAAGAGTTTCTACTCTCAGTGTTCTCTACTTGGTGACATGTTGTTATCATGCCTTCCTATAATTCATTAACCATGACTCTATTTATTTTTATATAAATTTATACTAGCTTCTATGAAAACTCCATTTATTTTTATATAAATTTATACTAGCTTCTACTGACTGACCTAATTCAAAAGCAAATTTCTATTGCTCTCTTCTTCCCCCATGAGTTATATTCATCTGCTTCCTTGGAAAAATTATACTACGTGTGTGTGTATATATATATACTTATATATATATATATATATAATAGTGTCATAATTCTAAATACTGGTCTGTCATCACTGCCATACAAGTCACTGTTTGCCTTCTTGGCCGCTCATTCATTTAATGGCTTTGCCTGAATCAATTCTGCAAAGTCCATTCTTCTGCATGCTGTCTTTGTACTAGTTACTTTTTTCTCATTGCTGGGACCAAATGGCCAACAGGAAGCAACTGAAGACAGGCAGGATCTACTTTCAGAGGGGTTAGTTCATCATGGTGGGGAAAGCATGGTGGTGGGATCCTGAGGCTGTTTCCTGACCCCGGGGTGGATCAGGGAAGCAGAGAGAGATGGTGGCTGCTGGTTATCGGGCTTTTTGTATTTTATTTAGTCTCAAATACCACCTTCATGGGATGATGCAGCCTACGTTCAGGATGGGCCTTCCCTCCTCGGCTAAACTCTGAAGTGCCCCGGAAACACTCTTGAAACATGTTAAGAAGTGTGTCCTAGGTGATTCCAAATCCAGTCAAGGTGACCGTGAACAGTGACCATCATGGCCTGTGATTTCTGAAGGGCCTGATCAGACTTTCCCCTCGCTTTTAGCTTGGTCTGGCTACATCAAAGGTCACGTTGGGGTCAATATGGATTACTTATTCTTTGAAATTTGTCCTTGAGCCACCATGTTACACTTCACCCTTACCATTGGATGTGTGTTTGTGTCTTGGAAGCTGAAATGGAAGTGCATTAGAGTTTGCTTATTTGTTTGTTTTTTCTTCTCCTATTTAGTCAACTACTATTAGTTTGGATTTTTGATCTCTGTAGGGAGGGCGCTGCCCTGGCATATCTACTGTCACTAAATACCAGAGTGACATTATTATTATCATCATGATTAGGGGTCTATGCACATGTGAGTGAGTAGAAGTGCCTATGTGTGCGCATGTCGGAAGTCAGAGGTCAATGGTGGGTGTTGTCCTCTGTCACTTCCCACCTCTACTTGTTTTGAAACAGGGTCTCTCACCGAACCTGCGGCTCACTGAATCGGCCAGGCTGGCAGGATCCTACTGTCTCGCTGTCTGCCTCCAAGCACCAAGACCACAGACACACGCCGCCGTGCCTGGCTTTCTACCTGGGTACTAAGGTCAGCAAGCAGTTTACCCACTGAGCTGTCTCCCCTTATTTTTTTAAGCTTGACTCCTTAGGAGTTGCCGCTGCGTGCAAACAGCCCAGAGCTCAGTGTCGGGGTTGGGGTGGGAGGAGTGCCCCTGTCATGGTTAGGCACAGGTGTCAACTTGACAGTTGAGGGTTTGAGCTCTGGGCACATTTGTAGAGAATTAGTGGTTGAGTTAAGGCCAGAGCAAACCTGCAGGAGATTGTCTAGCTGATGGGGAAGGCCCAACCCATGGTGGGTGGGACTAGGCCCTGAACAGGTGAATAAAATACTGAGAGTTGGTTGAGGAAGTCGGCATCCTTGTGTATCCTTGGCCAGACATGCTGGTTCACTCATCTGTGAACTCTAAAAATCACATCATGCAACCTTGCTGCTGGATCTCGGGCACTCACATTTTTTATCTGACTCACAATGAATTCATTTTAATACAAATAAAGGTGAAAAACAGCTTCAATAAAATGTCGAGTTCTTTCCTATCTTTGTATCTCTGCACACAAGGACAAAGTCTGGCCTGCTTCCCCCAAACAAGTGACTTGAATAAGTTGTAATTCATTCTGCCAGAATGAGTCTGGAGTTGTGACTGGTAGGGAGGAGGAAAACTAAAATTTCCTGAGATATTTTCAGACACAGAATATTTTGCTTTGGCTAAAAGCATGGACGCTAAATGAGAATAATATGAATGTCAGTGAATTAAGTAGAAAATTAGCATGAGAAATTCTTGTCTACCAATTGCTCCCAGAAGTCACATCTTAGGATATAATTGGGGAAGCGGAGAGGGGAGATAAAGTGGCTAGAGAATGCTTACCTACCACAGACCCACTTTCAAGAGTCCCTAGCGACAATGGATAAGTGACTTAACTTTCCCAGCATTCTCTGTGCTCCCATCATGGCTGGTTTTGACTGCTCACCATCTCACCTACACCACACATGAGCTCCTCTAGGTCAAGACCCTGGCTGACATGTGGAAACCTTCCCGCCCACCTCCCTCCTGTTGATTCATCCTATTATAAGTAAAAGAATCGCCAGCTATAGTTTGAAACAGCAATGTAAGCAGTCTGCAACATGTGTGTTAAAACTTCATCTGGGAAGAGGGGTTTATCTTTCCCCAGAAACACCGTTATGTACAAGGACCAAGTTATCAAACACACCACAAAAATGGATTGGTAGAGGATCAGCCTGCAGCCCGATTCCCACAGTCCTTACAAGACTGTGGTTTCTGCAGGAAGGCCACCGAGCTCAGAATGAGAGTCCTTCTCATCATTTTTCTCTTCCTCCCCTACAATACTGGCCACAGGAGGAAAAACAATGGCAGACAGAGTGGAGGAAACAGAGAATATCAAGGCCATATCCATCCAGTCATTGTCCATCCAGCATTCAGTGCACACCTCTTCCCTCCAGGGATACTTCCTGCACCCCACCTGCACCCCTCGCTGACTCTTCCTATGTTGGGGCAGTGGGCACAGACACATGGGTTTCATGTGCCTGTGTCTTTGTATGCTCTGTTCCTGCTCTCTAGACGAGGAAATACTTGCTTCTATTCCAAACTGGATGGATGTAGACAGTAGAACTTCTATTTAATAGATTCCCATGTGAGGGTAATCTTGAATTGAGCATATTTGCACCTTCCACATTTCAGTTGTAAAAATGAGAAAGTGACATAAATTCAGTCTTCTTATCAGCCTCTTTCTCTTGTCTGCCTGGCAGGTTCCTAAACCCTTCCTACCAGACACCACTTCCTATCCAGAGTCAGGACGTGAACAAGGCCAGTTGACTCCACAGCCCAAGTGCATGACCACGGAGCGGGGGGTGTTTCAAGGGTAGAGTTGGAAAGACAAGGGAGAAGGGTTGACAGGGCCTCCAGATGACAGTGACACATCACGTCCATCTGTAAACCAGGGATCAGTTTATTATGAACTACAGGCCACAAAAAGACCCCCCCCCCCAATTCAGAAGGAAATTCACTCTGAGAGACGGATGATTGACATGCTGTGATTTGGCCACTTACCTTGGCAGATAGGGAATGAGTATGAGCCCAAGCGGCAGGAGTCACACCGGGAACCCTCGACCCCAGGGCGGCACAGACACCTCCCATGGTCATCACATATTTCAGGACGGACACCTTCCAAGTTACAGTCGCACCCTGCGAAGGACAAGAGACTCTCAGAGGCAGGCCTCCTGCTCTCTGGCTGTGCCGATGTCTTGGTTCCCCAACTATCTGCCATGGAAATAGGGACTGGGGACAAAATGCAGCCAGTAGACCTTCTTGACCCAGAAGACGACACTGCAAGAGGAAGAAAAGATCCAGGAAGACCAGAGAGGCTATTTATGAGCATCCAGGCATTGGTTTGCTAAATAACTGCCACCTTTCAATGCCTGCATCTGTGGAAGTACTCATTTTCCTTCCAAGTCAGATATCCTGTGCAGTGAGTAGACTCCTAGTTAATAGATTCCATGCAGTGGGGATACTGCATTGACTACATTTGTGTTTTCCTCCTTCCGCTATGTGCGTGTATGAGTGTGTGTGCATGTGTGCGTGTGTAAGTGCACAAGTATGTATATTCAGGAGGGGGAGGGCAAACTCAGGCTTCATTCCTCAAGATGCCTCCACCTTTTACTTGAGACTCCTGGAGCCTCACCAAGTAGACCAAGCCAACTGGCCAGGGGGTATCAAGGGATTCGCCTGTCTCACCTCTTATCTTCACATCTCTGGGATTTGAGGCACGTCCCACAGTACCTAGTTTGCTTGTGTTTTTTTTTTTTTTTTTTTTTTCATGGTGTAATAGTTAATCCTGGCTGTCAACTTGACATACCTGGTATTAACTAAGATCAGCTGAGACCACCTGAAGAGGTTATCTGGATAATACAAAGATCAGTCATAGATCACAAATCGGAACCTCCTCGATCTCACTGGAACCTCTCAGTACTGGACCAGATAAAAGGAGCCACAGAAGAGAAGACAGAGGAAGAAGAGAGACTCTCCAGGAATCCAGCCTCGGCCTCTCTGATGGGCATGACGGAGCCTGGCACAGCTTTGGCCAGCCATGCCACTTTGGCCTGGAAAGTCTGTTTCTCCCCTCTGGAACTGTAAGTTGAATAAATCTCCCTTTCTCCCTTAAGTTGTTCGACTCTGGGTGTTCTCGCACAGCCATAGTTAAGAGCAACCGTTACACATGGGCTCTGAGATCTGACAGAAGTCCTCGGGCTTGCAAGACTGCGGTCTGAATTGGAATCCTCAAGCTTGAACTTTAGAGCGAGTTGGTTCCCAGTCACTACGTCCCATTTTGAAGACGAGGAAGTAATGGAAGCTCAGTCCTCTCACGTGCTCCCCTCGGAGGGTCCCACTAAATCTGCCAGACACGTGGGCTTTCCGGCAACTGGGCTGCTTCCAGTGTTCCAAACAAACACCTGCCCACATCTGGACCTTGGCTCCGGCCACACACTCGGCCTGGCACACGCCGCCCTGTGTCGAGCGCAGCAGCTGGTCATCTTTCCCGAGTCAGGGCACACATCTCTCAAGGCTTCCCCTTCTTTCGCCTGCTTCTCTGTCTCAGCTGCTTGACTTCACAACACTTGAGCCTTCGGAACCACATCCTAGCTCTGTCCCTGCTTTGATGAACGGGGTGAGGCAGATGCATGGGACTTCTGAGTGCAAACTGCCACAGGCCTGGAAGTTTCTGTGCTCACCCTCTGGGCGTCCCAAGAAAACCACTGAAGGACCCAGTCTGGCCTTCTGCAGGACACGGTCGCCACGGAGCACAAGGCACCAGCTGACCCCCAAGCAAGCACAGCAGAAGAGCTTCCCGGTCACTTGGAAGGAATGAAAGGAAATGTCTTTCTCAGCCACTGCTTGGGGTGACAATCCAGCACATGGACACAGCACTCCACACAGGACCGTAGGACCCCTACACTGCACTTCCCAGAGAAGGAATGGTCCTCAAAAAAAAGAGAGCGACATTGCTTGACTCCAGAATAAGTACATGTTAAGGCCCGTAGGACCGGCCTGCCTTTCACAGCCAGAAAAAGCATGTTCAGAGAGGGCGATTAACTTGTCCAAGGTCACAGAGACAGCCCTCAGAGTCGGTACATGAACTAGTTCTCATTGACTCAAAAATCCATATTACACTATTGTTATTTTCTTTAAAAAATAATACTAGGAGTACAAAATGGAAACAATTTTGAAAGCAACTTTCAGGGGATATTCTAGGCTAAGATATATATATTCGAATAGTCCATAGAGAAAACATTTGCATTTCTACCTATTCATTATATTAATATCTAAGGAAGACCCCCCCCAAAGTCTCGAAGATTCAGTTGACTTCATCATACTTCTTTAATATTTTTCTTACCATACTTATTAAAATCAGATTGCCTCAAGTTTTTTCCAAAGCTTCTACAAAGATTAAAAGATTAGATCAAGATAAAAGTTTACAAAGTTCTTCCTTCCGCTTTCCCCTAAACCTTTAACTTTCAAATACAAGGTTAATAACAAAGTTGAGGAATTACTTTTTTCTAATACGATAATTAAGAATAAGAAATCGGAGCCAGTCAAAATGGCTTTACGCTCTTTGCATGACCTGTGACTTATTCACACTTAAAGCTAACTATTAATTTGATGGAAAGAGCTTTGGAAGAGGGTCAGAATGTGTCATCTCAAAACATAGTTGGCCTGCTCTTCACCCACAAAGTCAGCCAACCAGGGGTTGAAACCACTCAGAAAAGCATTGAGTCTGTACTAAATATATGGGCATCTTTCTTGGCATTATTTTCTAAATGACCTAATGTAACTATCGAGAGAGCAGTTACATTATATTAGGGGCTATAAGTAAACTGGGGAAGATAAGCTCTATGGGAGGAAATCCAAAGGTAAAATGAAAATACTGAGTCATGTTATACAAAGGACTGGGCAGCAACAGGCTTTGTTTGGTATCTCAGAGAAGTCTAATAACCTATTCCGTCTCACTGAAGGGCACATGAGGTCACTTGGGCAATGTGGTTGTTTTGCAACAAAGGCACGGGACAAGCCACAAGTCCAGGAAGTCCTCTCAGCGCTCCTCCTTCTATCCCAAAACAGGCCAAACAGCAATGAGAAAAGGAGCCCATTCTGACCTGGAGAAAATTCTCCACAACAGACTGGAGGCCGAAGTCTGTCTGCACAAACAAACGTGCTGAAATAGCTCTTGTCTTCCATTTCCCCCTCTCTTTCTAACCACAGTCCCACAGTGCACTGCCCTCGATCAAGCGCCTTGATCTCATCACATTCTTGCAATGTATTGTTCTTTGTGTACCACATAAGTAAGTTTTGGGATCTACCCTGATAAGACTCATCAGGTCTTTATGTCTGAAGATTCCTGTGCACACACAAATTATTGAATAAATTTGTGCTTCTTCCTGCTAATCTGGCCTATTGCATTTAAGCCATAGGTCCAGCATAGAATCTACAGAAGTGTTTCTTCTTTTGCAGAGATAACCAATTCATGGTTTGCAAAGGCTTGGAGCCCAGGCTGATGGGAGACCATGCTGTTCATTCTTGACTGTCTGGTACAGTAGTCATCTAAGATTGAAGGTCATTAAACTCTGCAAGTGTGTGTGCGTGTGTATTGCAGTCTTGGTATTCAACCAAGCATTGGGATTCAATGAGAAACTTGGATTTTCCCCTTACCATTAGTCTTGAGGAATCCTGAAGTAGAATGGAAACAGAAAGAACATTGTGTCCTAGGAATCAGCACTTCATGGGGATTCCCTCTCAGGAGAGTCCCTTGAATCCTCATCCAATGGATTCAGAGTTCAGGGCCTCATCCTTGGTAGTCCTCATGCTTGGGGTGGGGGAGGCTGGAAGCCGGCTGCATCCTGTCCTGCCCTCCTGACTCATTCTCTGTGCTGGTATTCTGAGTGATAATGCAAAAACTCCCACATTTCCAAATCATTTCAGTTTAAGTCACTCAAAGGGGACCCAATGACTCAGGCTGCATCCAAGGTCCTTCACATGTGTGACAGAGTAGATCCTTCCAAGCCTTCCAGATTGCTGGCAGCCATGAGGTGAATGGGCCCCGCTGCCACACATGCTCATGGGGTACAGACGCAGAGCAACGGGGCCAAGTGACCGTTCCCACCTCTTCAGATGATTATGTCAAATACTTCGGTCCAATAAAAGAAAGCTGACGAACACAATGATGTGACATGTAATATATACATGCATTACATATGTATATGTGATGTGATGTGTGGGTATGTCTTTATACATGCTGAGTCTCCATCCCTATCCCATAAAACATTGCTGGGATATAAACTTCAGTAATTTGGGGAATTTTTCTCTGTTTACCATGTTGGTGTTTTGCACACAAGGAAACTTGTAGAACACATGGCATAGCATAAGTAGGCACAGGACCCGCATCCTCTGCGTATTCAATCTACCTCTCCAAAGATTGAGTCCTAGACATTCCTGCTGCACTCAGCCCGGGTTCTACTCCCCAACCTTCCTTCCTGTTGGGCGAGCTGCAAGTACCCTAAGCCTGAAGATAATGGGGGGGGGCACTGCCTCTCACTCTAGTGAGTCCTGAGCCGTCTCCTGATCGCCTACAGTGGGCAGCTCAGGTGTCAAGGTGGGTCTGGCTAATGCACCTTGACTGTGCCCCCTAAACACCCCCACTCACTCCCTTCCTGCGGTTTTCCAGACTCCCTTCCCAAAGACGCTGCTTGTGCTGTTTCCTTTGGGGGAAGGGACTGTTCATGGAGAACCCCAGTAAGACAGGAAATACTGGCTACCACAGAAGGGTCTTCAGAGGGCAACTCATATATCATGTAAACCCTGCTCTGTTTTCTGAATCGGGAGGTTCCATCTCAAAAGACGGACTGCAGCCTTCAGGATCCTTACTAGATAAAGGCACTTATATGAAACCTGGGGACCTGCTCCGTCCCCAGAACTCACAGGGCAGAGTAATGAAGCAGTTTATGAAAGTTGTCCTCTGTCCTCCTCAAGTGCTCAGTGACACGTGCACACCTGCTCTCTCTGTTTCTCTCTCTTTTTTCTCTCCCTCTCTTCATCTCCCCCTCCCTCTTATAAATAAAACCTATATCTATATCAGCCTATCCATAGATAGATACATATAGATATAAAATCAAAAGACAGACTGGAGTCGAGAATGACATCTGCAAGGACGCCGCCACGTCCTAGCAAGGAGGACTTGCACTTGGTCTTGGCAGTGTGTACAGAATAATATTTTCATTGACACGAAACCAAAAGGAAGATTACTTGCCTTTTATATTGCCAGCCGCCGGACCTTCTGGACTTGGAGTATGACTAAGGAAGACAGGAATTCCTGTAAAATTATTGAAAACACAGAGACTATGAAGGCCACGGTAAAGTCAATAGTCAAGCGTCACTGAACAGAACAAGGGTCTCTCCGTGGTGAAAGCGATGCACGGAAGTTGATTTAAGACAGGCCATGCTGTTCCATCTATTCCAAACGTGCTTCCTCCTTGAAACCAGGCTGCTTCGACATTCTGATCTGTAAACTGGTAAACAAAAGTGGGTATCCAATGCTAACCGAACTAACTCACTCACCATAGGTGTGCCTAAACTAGGACACAGCTGCCATTTTTTTTAAAAGTAGCTTTATTGGTTTTGTAAAAGACAAAATTGAAATCAGACTTTTTTTTAAAAAAAAAAGTTAACTTTTGGGTTCTTTTCCTGAATTCTTGGTTATTCCATAAAAATGATCCACGTTTCTTTCTCTACCCTCACTTTTTATTGTTGTTTTTACACTAAAAAGGCAAGGACAATTTCTGTTCAGTTTCTAGCCAATGATCACAGATTCTAAACTGATGTGGTTTTGATAGGGTATCATTTGGCTTAAGAACTTCGTCTCCTGTAAACAGATTTTGTTATCTAAAATAAGGCAACTTCCATGGTGAAAGTGGATATGGTTTTCACATTCGCCCTGGGTCAGCAGATGTAAGCTCAGTCAGCCCACTCATATGAGTGCTCCTTTGTCCCCACAACTCGGTGTACTTTTCCCATGTAGACCAACGGAAGTCATGAAGGTAGGAAAGGGGGACCGCTAATGTAGGGACAGGGATGGGGGATTCTTCTTGATACTGAGTTGTTTTGTATTATTATAAAAAATCCCAAGGCTGCAGAACAAATAGAACCAAAATTCTTATCACAGTGTCTTGAGTTGATTTCAGAAATTCTCCCCTACTAGGTCTACGGAGTTCCTGACAAATTCTGTGTGTGTGTGTGTGTGTGTGTGTGTGTGTGTGTACATGTGCATGTATACACGTGAACATATGTGTGAATGGATCTTTCCTTATAAAGATGCTGAAATGTTTGCATAGATCACTGTAGTAGAGTGGAGATGAGGGTTCTGATAATTTGGCCTCTTATAGAGCAGGAAAGAGAAAATGCATCCTCTTGGGCCTCCAAGTATGACATGTGTACTATGAGTGCAGAAACATCTGGAAGCCGTGACTTTTCTTCTAGGCTTATTAAGAAGAAAAGCAATGCATGTGGGTTACTATTAATTTGAAAATCCCAGTAGTCAACTCCTTTGACCTGCGGAAACAGCGATTTCTATGGAACAAAGTAGCACTGAGTAATAAGACTATAAAACACACTTCTACAAAATTTATATTCCAAACTTTGATCAATACCCTCATGAAGATAGAACCCATCTGATCCTGTTTCCGTCCTCCCATCCCCGACCCACTACAGCCTCTGGTGTCAGCACAGCTAACAGGTGAGCTACAGGGTTGAAAGAATGACTTCCTTTCTTTCTGCAATGAGAACTTACTCGAGCAAAAGGGGAAATTATAGAATCCGTCTGCACACTCCTCACAGTTGTCTCCACGGAAGTTTGGTTTGCAGTGACAGCGGCCCGAGTCTTGCTCACAATCATCCGCACGCTCAGGATCACAGCCACAAGCTACAGAAAACAGTCGACGCCAAAAGATCAGTCTTCCCTGTGCTTCAGAAAGCAAGCATGTCCCTGCCTTCCCCAGCAATGCTTCCTTCTTCCTCAGTGGTCCACAGTTGCTTCTGAAAGGGTACAGCCTGTTTCCCATCCCACACCTGACTGTTTTCCCCTTCTAGCTGACAGCAGCTTTTAAGAGCATCTGCACTAGGACCAGCAAAACTGAAAACAACAACAAACTGTAGTTCAGAACACCAAAGACCCTACATTATTCACCTAGAACCAGCCCAGCCCAATCTCTCCCCATCCTAAAGTTCAGGGAACCTTGCAGAAGAGGGGGTGGTGAGATTGTAAGAGTCTAAAGATAGGGAGGACCAATGATATGCAAGATACTCCACACAAGTTAGGGCTTTGCCTGACCTGCACAATGGCTGACATGTCAATGACCCCCCAAGAGTCTAGCATGGATCACAGGGGAGAAGGCTCCAGGAAGTAGGATCCTTACAGGCTAGGGATTAACAGTAATACAAAGTAGCCACCATAACACAGCTGATTTCCACACGACTTCAGGATGCCTAGATATGGAAATAAAGTCTATGAATGGCAAGATCATGCCGAACACGTCATTGTCGACTCCAGTGATCTGGCTAGCTGAAGGCGGAGTTGACTGTGACTGGCATTTGAACCCTCAGAAGCGACCAGAGCATAGCGCTTTGGGGTTTCCCTTAATCTGGCAGGCTATGACCCCACCTAGGAACACACTGACACAATCTCTTGAGTGCAGCTCTTGTGGAAATCTAGGAGAATTGGTGTCTTCTGAGAACCTGTGCATAATTTGCTCACAATTCATATATACTATGGATTCTGTATGCTAAGCCTCTAATTCCTCCGAGGAACTCAAAGAAGAAGAAAGTAAGAGGGAAGCAACAAGCATAGTAAGGATCCTGACAAGTACAATGGCAACCACACCATCTTGTTCCTTACGCTGAGGCTCATTCTTTAGGCACAAGACAGGGGATGGGCATTTGGCAGGAAGAAGGAAGGAGGGGGAAGCATTTTTTAAACAACCAAGACCATCCCAGAGAGACGCAAGGCCTCGAATGTTCATGATGTGTTGAACCCTAGGGGAGGGAGTACAGAAACCAGCTTCAGATCTGGGATTGTTTTGCAACTATGACAATGTAAAAATCTGTAGGTTATAATGGTCCCTAATCTGACCCAAGGCCGGTGATTCCGCAAAGCCAATCAGCAGGGCTTTCTGGAGCCACGCCCCTTCTCAGTATAGTCACTGAGTTTCAACACAGTCAACTGAATGAGAATGAACCACATCCTGAATCCTCCAGTTAGTAGTGGCTTGTCTACTCAGACCCTTTCATTTCTTCATATCTAGGAATGAGAATAATACTGCAGTGATCTAAGTTTGTGGTGACAAGTAAGTGAGAGGTCCGTGTAAGTACTCAGACGGCCCCAGGTAGCCTGTAAATAATCAATTGCAGCTGAAGACTGTAACTGACATCTAATCTTTCTGTGCTTGTTACATGTGCTGCTTTGATGTTAGTTCTGGAAAAAGCTGAAATGATTGGCAATCATAGAAACACATCAAGCCAATAGAAAATGGAAGCCTCACAATTTATTACAGGCCTACTGTGTGACAGGTCCAAATCATTAAATGCTTTTTCTAGATATTCTTGATGGCATTTCATTTCATCTTATGAAATACATTATCGCTTACATATGAGAACTGGAGGCGCAGAGCAATGATGTCACTGAGGGAGTAGATTCAATAATAAGGAGGAGAAGGGATGGGACTTTGACAACCTTGGAGCAGTAGGAATAGTATTACATATGTCATGTTGACATGAAACTTACGGATACAGCCATGAGGCGCTTCGACTGGAACCCCATAAGGACGGTAATATCCTTTTGCACACTCTTCACAGTTCACACCTGCTGTGTTATGCTAGGAAAGAAGAAAGAAAGAAATTTAGAAGGAAAGACCCTGATGTGCTAGGCCTCCAGGAAAATCAATTAGTCGCATACAATTGCAATTTTAAAATCACTAAAAGTGCTCTAAGCTGATTCACTTAGTATCCGGTGACAATTAAAAATATATTAGAAGTGGGGCTGGAAAGGTGGCTCAGGGGTTAAGCCTCTGCCTTGCAGGCGGAAGGTCCTGAGTTCGGATCCTAGACCCCATGTATAGACGCCGGGCGGAAGCGGGGGCGGCCTGCGTTTCTGGTCCTAGTAGGGCGGAGCCTGTGAATCCCGGGGCAGAGTAAACGAGGAGGTGGAGGCGTCCATGGTGGTTCCCGAATTCAACCGTGGTTCTACACACACACTCATACATACACACATGCACACACGCACAATTGAATAAATAATAAAAAATAAAATATATTAGAAGTAACATGAATGTGACACTTCCTGACAAAATATTGGTCAGTGAAGTCTCAAAGGTTCCCCAAACATTATAGGCTTTTGCTCTGCTCTTGGTTGCTCTCCAAAAAATTATCAGCGAGACCCTATTACTAAAGATGCAACATATATAGATCACAGAACGTGGGCAAAATAGGTCAACTGGAACTGGTCTGAGAACTTTCTCCTTGCTGGATAGCTTACACAGTACCAAGGAATACTGGAGGAGAGGAAGAAAAGAAAACACAGGCCTCATCAACTTAAGTGATCTGCAAGTTGCAATAAAAATTACCTTGGCAACAGGTAAACACCAGTGTAATAGTAGTGTGAGTATCAAGGAGACAACCAACAGTTTTCTGGTTGAACTCAAGACCTGCTTGTCAGAATAAAACACATTCCTATTACTGTTTACGAGAACGAGAACCTAAAAAAGGGAAGGAAACAGACCAATAGGGAAAAACAGCCTATGAACCTATAGGTAGGAAGCCAGTACACCAAATTGTTGTGTAAATAGCTAGTATTATACCCATAGATTTGAAGAGCACTTAGCACCCAGCCTAGAAGTCTTCTTCTACAACAGAGGTAAAGGATCTCAACCCTTGACAGAATGGAGCCTAGGCCAATAGAAGAGCAGTGAAGTGGACAGCAATGGCCATCATAATGCAGAGCACTAGGAAGCCTGAAATGCTCACCTAGAATCAGGCCAACCTGATTTCTTCCCACCCTTAGGGAACCTCGCAGAGGAAGGAGATGGTAAGATTGTAAAAACCTAAAGATGGGAAGGTCCACCTTTGGACAAGACATTCCATTCAAGGCAGGACTGCTGCATCCAGGAACTCACTGCAGGTCCTTTCCAGACCTGCAAAAATGACTGCATACCAACATGCCGCCATAGACTACTGAGGATCTCAAGGGAGATAAGATCATACAGTAAAACTTTGGGGACTAGAGCTGGATAAGTAGGGGGATGATAATGCCCCTATTAGTGGGGTGGCCTGAGGAGAGGCAACTTGGTATTCCATAGACGCCTGAACTAGAATAGAGAAGCCAGAGGGAGGTCTGGGGTCCATAGAAGTGGCCAAGCAAGAGGATGGGAAGGATTGATGAAGGGAAGGGAGAGGGATGGGAGAGTGGGAGGAAGGAGGGAAGGAAGCAGAGATAAGTATTCAATATTTTGTAAAACTAGAAAAAATATAAATTAATAAAAAAGAAGTTAAATAGGATAGGATGGTGAGTGATATGATTTAACAGAAAAAAGTATTAAAGTTAAAGATATTTCAAATTTTATACATGCATTACTTTTCTTATAGTGATGACCCAGTAGAGTAATAAGAAGCAACTTAAGGGAAGGGAGATTTATCTTGGCTTGTGGTTTCAGGGTATCAGTCCATCACGGGGAGGGGGGGAAGGTGGCTTCAGGTGTCAGAAGTATATGGCAAGTACTTACTTGTCTCTCAGCAGACTAGGAAGCAGAAATACCAGAAATGGAGCCTGTCTGCAAAACTCAAGGCCCACATCTCAATGACCCACTCTCCTCTCTAGGCCCCTTGTCAAAGGTTCTTCAGCCTCCCAAAACACCACCACCAGCTACGGACCAAGCATTCCAACACATGAGCTGCGGGGCAGGAGGGGAGCCTGACAAGCCAACCAGATTGACATCAGCTAGTTTGGCTCTTTGCAACCTTTAAGAAGGTCCTTATGACTACGAAGCTCTGCTTTTACATACGCAGGACAAAGACTGGATTTGCCATGAGAAGTCAGCAAAACAACATGGTGAGAAAGGAAAAAATGTCAATCCAAAGCCAATGAGATGAGTTGTCCAGTAAGGTGCCTGCTCACAAACCTGGTGACCTGTGTTCAATCTAGAGATGCTTTCATGGCAGAATGAGAGAACTGACTCCCTAAAGATGTCCTCTGAAGGCCACCCATGCACCATGATATGCATGTGTGCTCTTTCCTGCCTGGACTATCTGTAGCAGTTCGCCTGCTACACCATCAAACGGCTTAAGGGAACAAGGGGTTTATTTTCTCTTAAAATTGTCTGGTTATAGTTCTCAGTCCAGCTTGATCAAAGAGCTCACATGAACACCAGGACCGAGGGAACTGGCCACATCTTCTCTACATAACAGCTGAGAGAGGGACGATCCTTACTTGCCAGATCAGCTTGTCTAGCCAAGGGTACACAAGGATGCCAACTTCCTCAATCAGCTCTCT